>JAMYXO010005749.1:0-14873 GCA_033310375.1 Conus canariensis
ATTTATCTATTTTCCTTTTTCATTCATTATATTTATTTGCTTAATGTGTTCATTTATTCATTTTTTTCCCTTAATTTGCGCGAGTCGTTGAACATGTTCGAATAGGGATATGATGTCTCGAACAAAGAGAGCAGATTCTGTATTTGACTGGTGTGTTGTCTATGTGTGTTCATCTGGACCAGCTGGGGTGAGGTGGGGTGGGGGGTGATGGGGAGGAAGGGGGCGATTCGGGAGAGGAGGGGTGGGGATTTCCTGCAATTGCTGTTTTGTCACACACACACACACACACACACACACACACACACACACACACACACACACACACACACACACGTGACCTAAGTCAAAAACTGACCTCTTTCTAGGAGCCTCATCAAAGAGGATGAAGGCATCAGGATTAGGACCAGCACGGAGCAGCTTCACCAGACGGGAACATCCTTTTTGACGTCATAGATGTCACAGCTGAGACGGTGGATGCTTCCAGCCGGTGGTCCTGCTGCTGCTGTCCCCAGCATTGTGCGCAGCTGTTTCTGCAATAAAATGGTTACTGATGCATCGACAGACCGACTAACAACGACCACTTGCCTCCCCTGCCTCGCCCACTGCAGGGCCTTCAGAACCAGGACTACAGTTTTCCCGCAGCCTGGCGGACCCTGCAGGTACAGGTATTGTGGCTCTGGCTGCATGTTGAGCAGAGCCACCTGCTGGGGCGTGAGGACGAGGGAGGAGAAGCGCAGGGCAGTTTCGGCCACAGCCTCTCCGAAGGTCCTCAGCACCTTGCGTGGTTGGCCAGCTGTGGGGATGTCGACCGTGCTGGCTGGTCCACAGAACCTGTTGCAGTCCACACACACACACACACACACACACACACACACACACACACACACACACACACACACATACACTGTGTATGAGAGAAGAGAGAGAGAGAGAGAGAGAGAGAGAGAGAGAAGAGAGAGAGAGAGCACATAAGTGTATTGGGGGGGGGGGGGGAGATAGTGAGAGAGAGCACATATGTGTATAGGGGGAGAGGGGGGGGGAGGGAGCACACATCTGTGTGTGTGTAGAGAGAGAGAGAGAGAGGAGAGAGAGAGAGAGAGAGAGAGAGAGCGAGAGCGAACATCTGTGTATGGCGAGAGCGAGAAGAGAGAGAGAGGAGAGAGAGAGAGAAGGAGAGAGAGCCTATCTGTATATGGGGAGGGATAGAGTGAGGGGGGGGGGGGGGGGCGAAGTAGCTCAGTGGTAGAGCGCCGGACCAACAGTCTTGGTGATCCTGGGGTTGTGGGTTCGAATCTCCGCCAGGTCGTTTCGGTACAGGGGGATTTTCCCTCGGAGTTAACACTGGTTCAGACTCCATTTCCCATATAGTCCTTGGAATGAGACTATAAACCGAGGTTCCGTATGTGAACGCACACATGGTGTCTTGCACACACGTAAAATCCCATCACCAACTTTCGGAAGAGAAGGTCAGTTTGACCATTAGTATGGATGACATGTTACACATAGCATGCACCCTGCGTGAGAAATGGAAAGAAAGAAGTAAGGAAACTGAGAGAACAATACTGACTGGATGACACGGGAAACGACTGAATGAAACGACAGCTGGCACGCTCTTCAGTCGGCACTACCCAGGTAGGCAGCCCGTTGTGTAAACGAGTCTGGATTGTAAAACGCTTAGAGCTTGGTCTCTAGCCGAGGATAGGCGCTGTATAAGTATTCATAAGAGAGAGAGAGAGAGAGAGAGAGAGAGAGAGAGAGAGAGAGAGAGAGCGCAGTTGAAATGACTGTTTCTACATTTAAATAAAATGGACAATCGGGTTCACATACTTTGAACATAACTCCCCTTTCCTTACTTTACCCTCTGCATATCAAAACGCTGTGAATCATTTTGGGATGATCTGTTCATTTAAGCAGTTTCTTGTCACACGCATTCATTTCTGATCTATTTCTGATCAGGATTCTAGCCACATGACAAAACTATCACCTCCGCAGCATTCCAGGATATTTTACAGAGTGCGAACATAACTTTGACATTACTTCTCCTAACCCTGCCTTCTACACATCAAAACTGACCATTTCCGGATTGATCTGGAGTTTAATCGTTTTTTTATCACTCTAATTCATTTGCTGTCTCTTTTTTTTTCGAACACGATTTCTACCACATGATAATCCTACAACACCTACAGCATTCTGAGAACTTATTCACATGGTAAGATTGTGTTTGCATAACTTTTCATGTAGCTTCAGCAACCCCTACCCTTACGTGTCGAAGCGTGGTCGAACGCGGGCAACCAGTTTAGAATCCGTAACCATTTTAGAGTCACGCTCTTTCAATTTCTATTGATTTTCAAACAGAATTTCTGACATATGTTGATACTACTACATCTACACTATGCTTTGATATATTGCTGAATTGCGATTGTGTTCGCATAACTTTTAACATAACTTCCCCCAACACTACCCTTTACATATGAAAACAGAGTCAGGCATTCCGTATTGATCTGGAATTGGATTATTTTCTTACTATTTTCATTCCTTTGCTATCTTTTTCCAAACAGGATTTGTACCACATTATAATCCTGTAACAGCTACAGTACTTAAAGACTCATTCAAATAGTGTAATATCGTTTACATAACTCGTATAGTTTCGGCTATCCCTACCCTGTACGTATCGAAACGTAGCGGGATATATATGGTCAGTTTGAATTTTTAGGCGTTTCAGAAACGCCCTCTTTCAATTCCTGTTAATTTATTAGCAGATTTCTGCCACACATAAATGCTGTAGCATCTCTACTATGCTTTTACATATCATTGACCGTGTGATCGCATTCGCATAACTTTTGACATAACTACTTCTAATTCTACCCTCAAAACAGGGTCGGTCAAGTAGGATTGATCTGGAATTACCTTTTGTAATCTCTCTCGTTCGTTTGATATTCACTTCCGAAAAGAATGTCTGTTACACAGTAGTGATGCACAGCATCTCCAGCAGTGCAGGAACTATGTCACATCGTGTGATCGTGCAGGAACTATGTCACATCGTGTGATCGTGCAGGAACTATGTCACATCGTGTGATCGTGCAGGAACTATGTCACATCGTGTGATCGTGCAGGAACTATGTCACATCGTGTGATCGTGCAGGAACTATGTCACATCGTGTGATCGTGCAGGAACTATGTCACATCGTGTGATCGTGCAGGAACTATGTCACATCGTGTGATCGTGCAGGAACTATGTCACATCGTGTGATCGTGCAGGAACTATGTCACATCGTGTGATCGTGCAGGAACTATGTCACATCGTGTGATCGTGCAGGAACTATGTCACATCGTGTGATCGTGCAGGAACTATGTCACATCGGTGTGATCGTTGCAGGAACTATGTCACATCGTGTGATCGTGCAGGAACTATGTCACATCGTGTGATCGTGCAGGAACTATGTCACATCGTGTGATCGTGCAGGAACTATGTCACATCGTGTGATCGTGCAGGAACTATGTCACATCGTGTGATCGTGCAGGAACTATGTCACATCGTGTGATCGTGCAGGAACTATGTCACATCGTGTGATCGTGCAGGAACTATGTCACATCGTGTGATCGTGCAGGAACTATGTCACATCGTGTGATCGTGCAGGAACTATGTCACATCGTGTGATCGTGCAGGAACTATGTCACATCGTGTGATCGTGCAGGAACTATGTCACATCGTGTGATCGTGCAGGAACTATGTCACATCGTGTGATCGTGCAGGAACTATGTCACATCGTGTGATCGTGCAGGAACTATGTCACATCGTGTGATCGTGCAGGAACTATGTCACATCGTGTGATCGTGCAGGAACTATGTCACATCGTGTGATCGTGCAGGAACTATGTCACATCGTGTGATCGTGCAGGAACTATGTCACATCGTGTGATCGTGCAGGAACTATGTCACATCGTGTGATCGTGCAGGAACTATGTCACATCGTGTGATCGTGCAGGAACTATGTCACATCGTGTGATCGTGCAGGAACTATGTCACATCGTGTGATCGTGCAGGAACTATGTCACATCGTGTGATCGTGCAGGAACTATGTCACATCGTGTGATCGTGCAGGAACTATGTCACATCGTGTGATCGTGCAGGAACTATGTCACATCGTGTGATCGTGCAGGAACTATGTCACATCGTGTGATCGTGCAGGAACTATGTCACATCGTGTGATCGTGCAGGAACTATGTCACATCGTGTGATCGTGCAGGAACTATGTCACATCGTGTGATCGTGCAGGAACTATGTCACATCGTGTGATCGTGCAGGAACTATGTCACATCGTGTGATCGTGCAGGAACTATGTCACATCGTGTGATCGTGCAGGAACTATGTCACATCGTGTGATCGTGCAGGAACTATGTCACATCGTGTGATCGTGCAGGAACTATGTCACATCGTGTGATCGTGCAGGAACTATGTCACATCGTGTGATCGTGCAGGAACTATGTCACATTGTGTGATCGTGGTCGCATTTTTTTTTGTTCACGTAGCTTCAACTACACCTGCCCTTTACGTATCAAAGTGTAGTCAGACACTGCCAATCAATTCGAATTCGTAACCATTTTACAGTCGCTCTCTTTCAATTTCTGCCGAACTGAGTATCTGCCATATAAAAATGCTTCAGCATCTACACTATGCTTGGATATGTCTTAGTTCATACAGTCGCTTTCGCACAACTTTTAACATGGCGTCCCCTAACCCTACCCTCTGCGTATTAAAAGGTAGTAACTCATTTCGTGTTGATCTGCAATGTAAGATTCCTGTCAGTCTCATTCATTTCTCATCTGTTTGCGAACAGGTTTTCAACTGCATGATAATGCTACCACCTCTGCAGCATTCAGGAACTCTTTTAAAAAGTGCCATCGTCTTCATATAACTTTCGACATAGTTTCCCTTAGCCCCACCCTCTGCATATCAAAATAGGGTGAAGCCGTTCCGGATTGATCTGGAATTTAATCTTTTTTTTTTTTTTATCACTCTCATTCATTTGCTGTCCTTTTTCCGAACAGGATTTTGACATTTTTACCACATGATAAGCTTACAACACTGCAGCATTTCGAGGACTATGTCACTTGGTAGGATCGTGTTTTACATTACTTTTCTTCAATTACCCTTACCCCCTACGCATCCAAGCGAAATCGGATGCTGGCAATTAGGTTCAATTTGTAACAATTTTAGAACCTCTCTGTTTTAATTTCTATTGATTTCCTAACATAAGTTTTGCCATATAATATTGATACTGCTGCATTTATGCTGTGCTATGATACATTGTTCAGTGTGCTATCGTGTTCGCATAGCTTTTGACAAAACTTCCCCTAACCCTACCCTCAACGTATCAACACATGATCCGTCATATTGGACTGATCTCAAACACTCCTTTTCTCATCACTCTCATTCATTTTGTATTCATTTCCAAACAGAATTTCAACCACGCAAGAATCATACAACATTCCCAGCATTTCAGGGCCTTTTTCACACGGTGTGATCGTGTCTGCATAACTTTTCACATTCCATCAACTACGCCTACCAACTGCTTATTGAGTCATAGCCAGCCGTTCTAGTCAGCTTGAATTCACCACCGTTTAATCATCGTTCGGTTTCAATTCTATTGATTTCTAAAAAAAGAGTTATGCTACATGTCAATGCTGACATACTTTTACTATGCTTTAACATATCTTAGATTGTGCGATTGTGCTTGCAAACTTTGACTTAGGTATTCTACCCTGCCCTCTAAACATAGAAAGTTTCGTCATTTTAAAGATCGAAAATTTGCCGTCATCAACTGCAGAATGCGATCGCTCCCATGTTTTATCGATCTACATACACAATGCCCACCATGCTTGAATGTACCAACACAAACTCTACAGTCAGTCCCACTTGACATTTCCGATTGTGTTCGCGTGTTTGTTGTTGTTGCTGTTGTTGTTGTTGTTGTTGTTGTTGTTGTTGTTTTCATCCCATACTTTCCGAACTCCTACCCCATACACAGATCACGGTCATCTATCTTTGCTGGATCTGCAATTCAATATTTCATGAACACCTGCCTTGAGTCACTTTTACATGGCGAGTAGGATTTATGATAGCTTTTCGTTCTGTACTGTCTTTACGCGTTTTGCAATAATTTAAGTCAGTGTCTGGAAACCTCACAAACTGACTTAAGCTTCTTACACTGTGACTGCATCGAATGCAGTCGCCATTGTGCGGGGAAATTCCAGTTGGGGTCATTTCATTCATGTATCTGTTTTTGTCCATGACAGCACGGTGGGACAGATTTCTGTGTGTATTCTGAATGTTAATGGAGGATGCTGGTTTCCTATTTCAATCGGTTTGTGTTGGATATGGCTACGTGTGGCACTCAACGGATTATCCAGGGTTTGTTTACATTTGACTCGACTGTCATGTGGTGTATTGAAGTTGTCTGCTATTTCAGTAATTGATGGAAAGTATAATGAAATGTGTGTTAATACTGCATAAGATGTATGTTGCCGAAATACCTGACAGTGGACATGTAAGTAATGTATTGGCTCAGATTTGGGCCTTTGTTGTTCAATATGAGGTCACAATGTCTATTTCTGATCTATACTACGCACAAAAAGTTAAGGATCGGTATGTGAAAACAGGTGCGTAATAAACTCAGTTCGCTACTGTTATTTATTTCTTAGTCCAGCCAAATTGTCATGAATTCTTGTTCAGCTGTAAGTGGGCGATGTTGTGTTAGTGCGAAAATTGCACGGGATTCTCTACTACTGAGCTGGGCCGCAAACGGAAAAGCGGAAACTTGCGAAAAATGACCATTGTTTTGGACCGTTCTGCCTGAACACATTGCACTTGCCAGATGGAAAAACCATTATGCACGTGCAAGCACTACTGTTTATGTGTGAGATGCTGTCGCTCGCTTGGCTATATAAGAAGACATTCCACCAGTAGTAGGCCCGATCTGACAATGCCTCCACGACGAAAATTAAGCGAGTTGGATAGGGGACGAGCTGTTGCATGGTTCCAAGATGGTGTTCCCCAGCGAGAAGTGGCCAGGCGACTTCATGTGTCCATCTCGGTCATTGTCCGACTGATTCAACGCTTCACAGCCACTGGGATTGTCCATGAAAGACGCAGATCTGGTCGACCGAAGAAGACAACCCCACGTGACGATCGTCTCATTGAACGACAAGCCCTGCAGACAAGAACAGCCTCTTCCAGCATAATTCAAAGGCAGTTCAGGGTGGCTACTAACATCAACATCAGCCAGCAGACCATACGGAACCGCCTACATGGGTTTAATCTCCGTTCTCGTCGCCCAGCAGTACGGCCACGCTTAACTCCAGCCCATAGGGCAGCACGCCGCGCCTTCTGCGCACGTCACGTGAGGTGGACACGTCAGCAATGGTCCCAGGTCCTGTTCAGTGATGAATCACGCTTCACCCTTCACCACAACGACGGCCGACTGAGGGTCTGGAGGCGCCCAGGGCAACGCTTTACTGACGCCACTGTCCAAGAAAAGGTGGCCTTTGGTGGAGGTTCTGTAATGGTCTGGGGGGCCTTCAGTCTTCACCACAGAACACCCTTGTATCATGTACAGGGTAACCTGACTGGCATCCGATACCGGGATGAGATCCTTCGACCGCTGGCTGTGCCTACACTGCAGCAGATGGGACCGAGGGCTGTCTACCAGGATGACAATGCTCGCCCCCACAGGGCAAGGGTGGTCAACGACTTCCTGCAGCAGTCTGGAGTCAACAGAATGGAGTGGCCAGCATGCAGTCCCGATCTCAACCCGATTGAGAACCTCTGGGATGAGCTGGATCGCAAAGTGAGGAGCCACCCCCCTCCCAGGGATGCCCAACACCTCTACCAGATGCTGCAGGCTGAGTGGCAGGCGCTTCCACAGAGGATCTTCACCAACCTGGTCAACTCGATGAGGACTCGCTGCGTCGAGTGCCAGAACAGCCATGGTGGTTACACGCATTACTGAGCTTTTGGGAGCATCAGTATGCCCTGTCTTGTGATTTCAATGACTTTGGGAAATCAAATTTGGATACGTACCCACTTTAATCAAATGTACACACCAAACGATTGCTCGAGATTGAAGGCAATTGTGTATCGTTATCACTAAAGAATGGAATTAAATGTTGGCCAAACTTCAACGCATTGACTTTCTTATTTTGACAGTTATGAATGTTTGTGAAAGTGATCCTTAACTTTTTGTGTGTAGCTTAGTACGGAAGATGTTAGACCTCTTGATCTGCCCTGAAGCGCGTGTTTTCTGTGCGATAATAATAACGTTATATGTGTCAAGATAAATTTGTGATTCTGTTTGCCCCAATAGTTCACAGTTTACATGCATTCCCTATTGATCATAAGAGTGAACAAAGTAAAGACAAGATCTGTCTTACCGTAAGTTGAAAGAAATGAATCCACTGTGCACAGAAGCAGAGATGCACAGGTCGCATATTGTATTTTGTCATATCACATCAGATATAATTCAGTTCACATAGAGATCTGACAGAGAAAATGTTTAAAACGGCTTTATAATACTAAGATAGGCTGTCGATTTCATAAATCTTTTAAATCAACAGAAACACAGGTCCAGACTGATTTCTCTTCCTTCAGTTTCAACAACCCCTTAAAGCGAGCGCTGATTGGTCGGCGCACGTCAGGAAACCTGTTAAGTCGCCACAGTCGCCGACTCAGGGAGCTAGGGCGAGATCTAGTCTAGGGCTACATCAGAAGAGCTAGGCCTAAATTGCAAAATAAAGATCAGGTAGATCTAAACCAGTTCTGTTCGAATATAAGTGATTGGTTTTGTCCAGTTTAAAAACACTAGCTCTCCCGACTTTTGCTGATTCCATCTTTAGCCGCTTATTTAACATGGCAGTACAGGTTGGGAACATAAACGACAGAATCTTAATACAGATCTGCAGAATGTTGGTCCAAACAAATAGGGCGACTACCACTGAGCCCGTCGCATGCAAAACTTGTTGGCTCTCCCTATAGGCCTACTGCGACTTTGGTCTCTTTTATTTCGACTGGACCTTCATCATATCAGGCAAACTTTTGGTTTCAAACTCATTTGCTTACGAGAACCAATAACTGACCGAATGTTGATTTGATAATGTATGACAGCAAATGATTTCAGATGGCACTAATTCAATCCATACCAACATTCGGAACAGTGTCTGGCCTGTGTAGTTCCACCATACAGGCTGAAGGAAAAGTCTTTTAGAAATGGTATAATCTGGTTTTCTTTCCCTCAATTGTTACCATGTTAAATATGTTACTGTTAAGATATTGCATTTATATATTATGTTATTGAGTCAAATTATAAATTGGCCTCTGTGTTCTTTTATTGTACTCCCAGTTCTTATTGAACAGGGAGTACTTTAGAATGGTAACAAAGAAATGCTGTCTGTGCGTCCGTCCGTCCGTCTATGGCCAAAATGTGTTCCACTCGCTCAAGACAAAACTACTAGGCCGATCTTTCTGAAAATTTGTAAGTATGTTCATTATGGGTCACGGATGATGCCTGATGTTTTAGTTTACCGTTATAGCCGTTACTAACGGCTTTAACGGCCTGTAACGGTTTTTCTTCTTTATGGAATATCTCCGAAAGTTCTTGGCCGATCTTTGTGAAAATTATCAGGTATGTTCATGATGGGTCACGGATGATGCCCGATGTTTAGTTTACCGTTATAGCCGTTACTAACGGCTGTAAAGGCCTGTAACGGTTTTTCTTCTTTATGGAATATCTCTGAAAGTACTTGGCCGATCTTTGTGAAAATTTGTAGGTATGTTCATTATCGGTCATGAATAATGCCCGATGTTTTAGGTTACCGTTATATCCGTTACTAACGGCTGTAAAGGCCTGTAACGGTTTTTCTTCTTTATGGAATAACTCCGAAAGTACTTGGCCGATCTTTGTGAAAATTAGCAGGTATGTTCATTCTGAGTCACGGATGATGCCCGATGTTTTAGTTTACCCCGTTATAGCCGTTACTAACGGCTATAACGGCCTGTAAGGGTTTTTCTTCTTCATGGAATACCTCAGAACGTACGTGGCCGAACTTTCTGAAAATTTGTAGGAATCTTCATAATGGGTCACCAATAATGCCCGATGTTTTAGTTTACCGTTATAGCCGTTACTAACGGCTGTAACGGCCTGTACTGGTTTTTCTTCTTTATGGAATATCTCAGAAAGTACTTGGCCGATACTTGTGAAAATTAGCATGTATGTTCATGATGGGTCACGGATGATGCCCGATGTTTTAGTTTACCCCCTTATAGCCGTTACTAACGGCTGTAACGGCCTGTAACGGTTTTTCTTCTTTATGGAATATCTCAGAAAGTACTTGGTTGATCTTTGTGAAAATTTGTAGGTATGTTCATTATCGGTCATGAATAATGCCCGATGTTTTAGTTTACCGTTATATCCGTTACTAACGGCTGTAAAGGCCTGTAATGGTTTTTCTTCTTTATGGAATAACTCAGAAAGTTCTTGGCCGATCTTTGTGAAAATTAGCAGGTGTGTTCATCATGGGTCACGAATAATGCCCGATGTTTAGTTTACCGTTATAGCTGTTACTAACGGCTGTAACGGCCTGTAACGTTTTTTCTTCTTTATGGAATACCTCAGAAAGTACTTGGCCGAACTTTCTGAAAATTTGTAGGTATGTTCATTATGGGTCACCAATAATGCCCGATGTTTTAGTTTACCGTTATAGCCGTTACTAACGGCTGTAACGGCCTGTACTGGTTTTTCTTCTTTATTGAATATCTCAGAAAGTACTTGGCCGATACTTGTGAAAATTAGCAGGTATGTTCATGATGGGTCACGGATGATGGCCGATGTTTTAGTTTACCCCGTTATAGCCGTTACTAACGGCTGTAACGGCCTGTAACGGTTTTTCTTCTTTATGGAATATCTCAGAAAGTACTTGGTCGATACTTGTGAAAATTGTAGGTATGTTCATTATGGGTCACCAATAATGCCCGATGTTTTAGTTTACCGTTATATCCGTTACTAACGGCTGTAACGGTTTTTCTTCTTTATGGAATATCTCCGAAAGTTCTTGGCCGATCTTTGTGAAAATTAGCAGGTATGTTCATTATGGGTCACGAATAATGCCCGATGTTTAGTTTACCGTTCTAGCTGTTACTAACGGCTGTAAAGGCCTGTAACGTTTTTTCTTCTTTATGGAATATCTCTGAAAGTACTTGGCCGATCTCGGTGAAAATTAGCAGGTATGTTCATTATGGGTCACGGATGATGCCCGATGTTTTAGTTTACCCCGTTATAGCCGTTACTAACGGCTGTAACGACCTGTAACGGTTTTTTCTTCTTCATGGAATATCTCAGAAAGTACCTGGCCGATCTTTCTGAAAATTTGTAGGTATCTTCATTATGGGTCACCAATATTGCCTGATGATTTAGTTTACCGTTATATCCGTTACTAACGGGTGTAACAGCCTGTAACGGTTTTTCTTCTTTATGGAATAACTCAGAAAGTTCTTGGCCGATCTTTGTGAAAATTAGCAGGTATGTTCATTATGTGTCACGAATAATGCCCGATGTTTAGTTTACCGTTCTAGCTGTTACTAACGGCTGTAACAGCCTGTACTGGTTTTTCTTCTTTATGGAATATCTCCGAAAGTACTTGGCCGATCTTTGTGAAAATTAGCAGGTATGTTCATTCTAAGTCATGGATGATGCCCGATGTTTTAGTTTACCCCGGTATAGCCGTTACTAACGGCTGTACTGGCCTGTGACGGTTTTTCTTCTTCATGGAATATCTCAGAAAGAACTAGGCCGATCTTTCTGAAAATTTGTAGGTATCTTCATTATGGGTACCAATAATGCCTGATGATTTAGTTTACCGTTATAGCCGTTACTAACGGCTGTAACGGCCTGTAATGGTTTTTCTTCTTTATGAATATCTCCGAAAGTACTTGGTTGATCTTTGTGAAAATTAGCAGGTTATTTTCATGATTGGTCACGGGTGATGCCCGATGCTTACCCCTTTATAGCCGTTACTAACGGCTATAACGGCCCCTAACGGTTTTTTCTTCTTCATGGATAATCTCAGATAGTATGTGGCCAATATTTCTGGATATTTTGTACGTATGTTCATTATGGGTCACGGATGATGTCCGATGTTTTACTTTACCGTTATAGCAGTTACTAACGGCTGTAACGGCCTGTAACGTTTCTCATGAAAGTACTTGGCCGATCTTTGTGAAAATTAGCAGGTATGTTCACTATGGGTTACGGATGATGCCCGATGTTTTAGTTTACCGTTATACCGTTACTAACGGCTGTAACGGCCTGTAACGGTTTATCTTCTTTATGGAATATCTCAGAAAGTACTCCGCCGATCTTTGTGAAAATTAGCAGGTATGTTCACTATGGGTTATGGATGATGCCCCATGTTTTAGTTTACCCTATTATAGCCGTTACTAACGGCTATAACGGCCCATAACGGTTTTTCTTCTTTATGGAATATCTCAGAAAGTACGTGGCCGATCTTTCTGAAAATTTGTAGGTATTTTCATTATGGGTCACGGATGATGACGGATGTTTTAGTTTACCGTTATAGCCGTTACTAACGGCTGTAACGGCCTGTAACGGTTTTTCTTCTTTATGAAATATCTCAGAAAGTATGTTGCCGATATTTCTGAAAATTTGCGGGTATGTTCATTATGGGTCACGGATGATGGCCGATGTTTAAGTTTACCGTTACAGCCGTTACTAACGGCCCATAATGGTTTTCTTCTTTATGGAAAAGCTCAGAAAGTTCTTGGCCGATCTTTCTGAAAATTTGTAAGTATGTTCATTATAGGTAAAAGACGATGGCCGATGTTTACCAGAATAGCCCTTACTAACGGTTACACCAGCCCAAGACGGTTTTTCCTCTTTATGGAATATCTCACGCGTATTCAGGATAAACTGGGAGTACGTTTATATGCTTTGCATTTTGTTATTTTTCATGGTGAGGTGTGGCGCATGTTATCCTGTCTCTCAAACTATGCAGTGTGTCTCGGCACGTAACTTTATAAACTAGTGGGTCGTCTGCACCTTATTGTTCAGGGTGTTTACTGAACGTCAGGCCACTTGATATCCGTCTTGACAAGATATATATATATATATATATATATATATATATATATATATGTGTGTGTGTGTGTGTGTGTGTGTGTGTGTGTGTGTGCGCGCGCGCGCGCGTGTGTACGTGCGTGCGTGCGTGCGCGCGCGCGCGCGTGCGTGTGTGTGTGTGTGGTGATATACTGAACAATTTAGTAGTCGGGAAAAACAAGTGCAGGCTAACAATTATTTCATCAATACACTAATGACTTGGCAAAGATTAATTCAGTAAATAAATAATGATAATAATGGGAAGAAGGGGGGGGGGGGGGGGGGGGGGGGGGGGGAGCGGGAAGGAAAATGAGAACAAATTCAGGGAAACATATTATAACATTAAACCGTTCAGTAGCAGCTCATGGGAACCATGGTAATCCATCCTGAAGACATTCATGTTGCCTGCTCTGAGGCCTCTCATCCAAAAGACGTGTGGCATGTTTAGAACACAGTCTTCCATTTTCTTCTCCCTCTCTTTGTGCTGTTCGTGTGACCAAGTAGTCTACCTGTGTGTGCCAGCCTGCACAAGTTAGAACACACGGTGTGTGGTGTGTGTGTGTGTACACCAGTGGACACTGTGCGTTCAGTTGTATCTGCTGAACCTGCACTCAGCTGAGCACGGCGCGTGGGACGTTCACTGCTCGTGCAGCACAATCCCACGTGCAGCCCGCTTCTTGGATCTCCAGCTTTGAACAGCTGGTACACCATCTCTCCACACTTCAGCACACGCTACCAACAGAATCGGATCTTAACTTTCGAACTACGGTGCTGTCTTCACTGTGGGTGCCTCGCACACGTCCGTTGCACTGGACCTGGTACCTTCGGTGGGTACAAGAGAGGCAGCCTAGTTCTATGAGCCGCGACCATCAGGCCAGACTGGAAGACTCACATCAGAGGCAACACCACACAGAATGAAGAATTCCTGCAGAAGTGGAGTATATGAAGGACGGGGGAGGGGGTGGGGGGGGGGGGAGAGTGCCGACGCCAGTGTTACTGTTATTCTTGAACATCGTTCATATTTTCTTAAGTGCATTTCCACTTACTTTACACGCATGATTATGATTTTCCCTCTGCCTTTGTCTGAGGTCTGGGATATTTCAAGACAGAACAGTAGTATCACAGGTTTCTCCTGTCCATGCATGGAATGAGCACAATTCCCAAACAGGCGTTCAGCCTACCTCGACCCGTTCTCCCATCCCCACCCGAGACAGACTGTTGTCTGAATGAAGGAATTTCCCAAAGGCTTTTTGATGTTTTTTGTCTCTGTCTGTTGCTTTTCCCTAAATTAGTCAAGTGGCCAAGGATTTTTTTTTTTCTGAATAAAATATTTGAGTCAAAATCTGTGTTAGCTTTCTACATTTAGATGGCAAAAAATGCAGCCTGACCTCGATTACAATCTTTGTCTTTTTTATGACATTGTCTGTCTGTAAATGCACTGTCACTGAATTTCGCGGGATACCAATCTAACTGTGACATACATGGCATGAAATGGCAGACACACAGCCAAAAAAGGTGCAAAAAGAGCAGAGTAAGCTACAAATCTGTACATCTCCCTTTCAGTTGAGGAACACTGTAGTCTCCTTGAAACAGCATGGAAAATTTTAGGACAGTAATCCTACTAATAAGAAATGCACCGTCAAATAAAAAATCAATTTGAAAAACAAAATCCAAAAAGGCAATTTCCAAGTAACAAATTTCCCCTTTCCCC
>JAMYXO010005750.1:5000-14872 GCA_033310375.1 Conus canariensis
ATCGAGCGGCCTGAGAATCATTCGTGCATAGTTACGAATTCAAATTGGTTGCCCACGTCCGATTACGTTTCGGTAGGTGGAGGGTAGGGCTGCGACAAGTTGTGTCAAAGTGAAGTGAACATGATCGCAGGAGGCCTACATAAAGTAGCTCCTGGAATGCTGCGGAGGTGGTAGCATTATCATGCGGTTGAAATGCTGTCCGGAAATAGATAGGAAATGAATGTGTGTGTGTGTGTGTGTGTGTGTGTGTGTGTGTGTGTGTGTGTGTGTGTATTTACAGAGGAAGCTAGATCTGATTTTTTTTTTTTTTTTTTTGTACGCGGCTGTAAAGAGAGAGATCTACAAAAGTCACCTTTCGGTTCATGGGAGGTAACGCTTTATAGTCCCGAGTAATAATGTTCCCTTCCATGCCGCTCTTGTACAATTTCCACGCAACAAATCGTTTTAAAAAGCACAGAAAACGTGAACTACGTAAATAACTGAATTCAATCTGAGGTGACTCACTGTGGAATATTGCTGCCGATGGACTGCAGTAACCTAGTAGCAAAGACTTCAAGAAATAGGCCCCGAAGAAAAAAGAAAAGGTATAGTTTGGGAACAGAAACAAAGAAGACGCATTACAACGTATTTAAAGAAAAAAAAAATGATATATATAATTTCAAAGGTCAAATTCTCACTAAAACCCACACCGCGCCTCAACAAAATGACTTCAACAGGTAAATTTGAATGAAGTGAATACTAAAGCAAGTTGGACATCTTTTCCCACAGGGACGATTTTTATTTTCAAGCTCTCGCCACAAGGGCTTCATCAAGAATTTTCCATATAATGTTATGATGTTTCTTTATACATTTGAATATATATATATATATATATATATATATATATATATATATATATATATATATATATATATATAAACATGGACATGAACATGAACATTAACATGAACATTAATTCATTTTCATAGAATTGAAGAGTGCTCACCTATTCCGGATAGGAGCATATTATAAGATTTCTTGAGTCTCCGAACTACAACGTTGTTTCAAGCTTTCGCTCTCATCAGGTTCTAGAAGTTATTAGATGGCGTAATTTATCAGATGACATATTTTATCAGATGACGTGATATATTGGCTACGTTTTATATGTGTGACGTTCTGATAGGGTCTTTCTGTGTGTCATTTATGTTACGTTTGCTAGGAGGAACTTTCGTCTATGTGGGCATGCGCTGATCATCTCCGCTCTTGAGTTCAAAGTTGCCATGCCTGGTTTGCAGAGTATGTAGTACTTCTCTGTTGTGCACAAGTTGCATCTTTTGCTGGAGGAGGAGTACGACCTGGCTCTTCGGACTATCTTCCAGGAAATGTCGTAGTCAATATTGTTTTCTTTTAGTGTCCATATGTGTTTACTTAATTCTGTCTGGTTTTTGTACCTTTCTTGTTTGAATGATTGTTTATGGTTTGCGTATCTGGTTTTGAATGTTGTTTCTGTCATTCCAATGTAGGTCTCTGTTTTCTGCGTGTTTTTCTCCGTGACAGTTGCTTGGTATACAATGTTCTGGCTTTGGCAGTTATTTTGAAGTGGACATTCATCTCTTTTCCGGCAGTTGCAGTTGCTTTCTTGATTTGTGTTGCTCCTTTTTTCCTGGTGGAGTTTTTTCTTGTTGTTGCTTTCTGTGATCTGCTTGATGTTTGGCATGCATGAATAGGACAACTTTACGGTGTTGCGGTTGAAGATTTTGTGTAGTTTGTGGTTTGGGGGGAATGATTCTTCTACTATCTTGAAGAATTCTTTACTAGTAGGACTCTTCCTCCTGTCTGAGCTCCAAACAGAGCATGGAAACAACATTGGATTGTACCGAGATGATGGGCTAGCAGCCCTAAACAAATCACCCAGAGAAGTGGAGACAATCAAAAAGAATATGTGCAAAACATTCAAAAAGCACAACATGCAAATTACCATAGAAGCAAACAAGAAAGTCGTCAACTACCTCGACATCACCCTCGATCTAAAGGAAAACACGTTCAAACCATTCAAAAAACCAAACGACGTACCACTCTACGTCAACGTAAAGAGCAACCACCCACCATCAGTAAAGCGAAATATACTCAAAGGAATCAACAAACGACTCTCTACACTGTCCGCTACAAAGACAGTATTCAATGAAGCAGCAAACGAATACCAACAAGCCCTAAAAAACAGCGGACACAACCACAAACTATCCTATGAAGAACAAAAAACAGAACAGGAAACAAGAAAAACCAAAAACAACAAACAAAAAAACAAAACCAGAGGAAGGAAAAGAGACATCATATGGTTCAACCCACCATTCGAAGGAACCGTCAAAACCAATGTTGGTAAAGAATTCTTCAAGATAGTAGAAGAATCATTCCCCCAAACCACAAACTACACAAAATCTTCAACCGCAACACCGTAAAGTTGTCCTATTCATGCATGCCAAACATCAAGCAGATCATAGAAAGCAACAACAAGAAAAAACTCCACCAGGAAAAAAGGAGCAACACAAATCAAGAAAGCAACTGCAACTGCCGGAAAAGAGATGAATGTCCACTTCAAAATAACTGCCAAAGCCAGAACATTGTATACCAAGCAACTGTCACGGAGAAAAACACGCAGAAAACAGAGACCTACATTGGAATGACAGAAACAACATTCAAAACCAGATACGCAAACCATAAACAATCATTCAAACAAGAAAGGTACAAAAACCAGACAGAATTAAGTAAACACATATGGACACTAAAAGAAAACAATATTGACTACGACATTTCCTGGAAGATAGTCCGAAGAGCCAGGTCGTACTCCTCCTCCAGCAAAAGATGCAACTTGTGCACAACAGAGAAGTACTACATACTCTGCAAACCAGGCATGGCAACTTTGAACTCAAGAGCGGAGATGATCAGCGCATGCCCACATAGACGAAAGTTCCTCCTAGCAAACGTAACATAAATGACACACAGAAAGACCCTATCAGAACGTCACACATATAAAACGTAGCCAATATATCACGTCATCTGATAAAATATGTCATCTGATAAATTACGCCATCTAATAACTTCTAGAACCTGATGAGAGCGAAAGCTTGAAACAACGTTGTAGTTCGGAGACTCAAGAAATCTTATATATATATATATATATATAGAGAGAGAGAGAGAGAGAGAGAGAGAGAGAGAGAGAGAGAGACATATATATATATATATGTTTCTTGATAGATAGACAGATAGATAGATATCATTTCGTTAAATGACTAAAGAAACATTATGAATTGTAATGGAGGAACGTGACAGTAGACAGACAGACAGACAGATATGCATACGTACGTGCATGCATACATTCATGCATACAAACACACATACATACGTACAAACATACGTACGTACGTACGTACATGCATGCATGCATGCATGCATACATACATACATACATACATACATACATACATACGTACGCACCCTAAACGACAAATACAATCCCCATAAGCAGCCAGCACCACACTTCTCCAATGGACATGATTTGCGGCACCAGTTAGAAGGTTTGATTACACGGAGAATGCAAAGGGGAGTCCAGTGCCTGTTGTAGAATCGTTTCTTTTGTTTCATTTTTTTTATTTCGTTTTTTTTTTTTTTTTTTTTTTTTCCCCCAATAGTTCACCAGCTCTGGAGGGTTTCTTCGGGGACCATCTCTTTATGTTTTAAAACGTCTTGATATCAAAACGACCATTATTGCCTCATACTCCTCAGTGGAATAGACTCCATCTATGTTGCTCACTTTCTGCAACCTGGGAACTCCGAACGTGTGGAGGAATAGGCGAAACAAGAAAAAAAAAAGATAATTAAAAAAAAAAAAAAAACCCAAAAAATAAAAAAAACCTCCGATAAGCAGAATTTCGAGCAAGAAGCCCATCTCGGGTCAAAGTATCTAAGAATGACAAGAATTCTCCATGTTATCTCGATGTAAAAACGCAGTCATATTTCAACTGCCATCTCTCTCTCTCTCTCTCCTCTCTCTCTCTCTCTCTCCTCTCTCTCTCTCTTGTCACAGGTGTGCTCTCCTCTCTCTTCTCTCTCTCTCTCTCTCTCTCTCTCTCTCTCTCTCTCCATCCATACACAGATGTGTGCGTGTGTGTGTGTGTGTGTGTGTGTGTGTGGACTGTAATAGGTTCTGTGGACCGGCCAGCACGGTCGACATCCCCACAGCTGGCCATCCACGCAAGGTGCTGAGGACCTTCGGTGAGGCTGTGGCCGAAACTGCCCTGCGCTTCTCCTCCCTCGTCCTCACGCCCCAGCAGGTGGCTGTGCTCAACATGCAGCCAGAGCCACAATACCTGTACCTGCAGGGTCCACCAGGCTGCGGGAAAACCGTAGTGCTGGTGTTGAAGGCCCTGCAGTGGGCGAGACAGGGAAAAACGGTGATTGTTGTTAGTCAGTCTGTCCATAGAGCAGTGACCATCTTGTTGAAGGAGCAGCTGGGCAGAATGCTGGGGACAGCAGCAGCACTACCAGCTGGAAGCATCCACCCTCACAGCTGTGACATCAATGACGTCAGTGACGTCAGTAGGGATGTTTCCCGTCTGGTGCAGCTGCTTGGTGCCGGTCCTGATCCTTTGGCCTTCATCCTCTTTGATGAGGCTCCTGAAGACAGGTCAGTTTTTGACTTAGGTCACATGTGTGTGTGTGTGTGTGTGTGTGTGTGTGTGTGTGTGTGCGTTTCCGTTTGTTTGTGTGTGTGTGTGTGTGTGTGTGTGTGCGTGTGTAACAAAACAGAACTATTACAGTTATCCCACCCCTCCTCTCCCGAAACGCCTCCTTCCTCCCCCGCCCCACCTCATCACCAATCAAATATAGAATCTGTTCTCTTTGTTCAAGATATCATATCCCTCTTTGTTTGAACACGTTCAACGACTCGCGCAAATGTAAAAAAAAAAAAAAAAAAACTGAGTGAATGAACACATTAATAAGCAAATAAATGAATGAAGAAAAAAAAGGAAAATAGATAAATGAATAAATCGATAAATTAACACATTGATAAACAAATGAATGAATAAAATAAGTCAATGAATAAAGAAACAAATGGAGCAAGGAAGGAACTAATAAAAAAAAAAAAGTAAAGAAAGGAATGAATGAATTGATCAATAAATAGATAAGAAGATACACGCAGTGTAAACAACGGAATGTGGGGAAAAAAAAAAAAAAAAAAAAAAAAAAAATATATATATATATATATATATATATATATATATATATATATATATATATAAGAAATAACCCCAGATTTCGCTCATGACATAGGTAGCGAACAGTTGTTTCCCCTGCTTCACCAGATTACCTCTGTGTTCAGCTTGTGTGTTGTTATTCACGCGCTGTTCTGTTTAGTGTATCTATGTATAGCGCACAAAGTCGATTCTGTTGTCTTTTATATTAAAACAGTGTTAATTCATGTCAGTGTTTTATAGTATTGCAATGTTGTTGTTTTGTATTTCCATGTACTGTATTGTTGTCACGAGAAGCTTCTGTGAGCAGAGCTTGGGCTCTTTCCGGGCAAACTGGCAAATTTCTCTGGTGCTGCCATTGTTCATGCCAGCAAGGATGTAGGGGTTCAGCTTTTAGTATAGTTTTTGCCCCCCCCCCCAGCACCCGATCCGCCAACTCCGAAAGAAAAAAAAAAAAAAGAAAATGTTGTCTTCAGTCGTTGAATACAATACACATTCCTCCCATTCGACGCAGAAATCGCTGATAATTATTTGTCACAAAAGGGCATTAACTCTGTAAGATTCAAACGGTAGTGAAAACTCATTCCTCTCATCATCATTTGCATGGATGCAACTTTCCCCGCATCGTCCTCCGCTTTCTGCCATACAACTGGTTCCAGTGGAGGGTTCAAGGCTTCATACAAATACATGATGAAGCAACTCGCTCTCCTTTTCTCTCCATAACGCTCACACACACACACACACACACACACACACACACACACACACACGCACGCACGTACGCACGCACGCACGCACGCACGCACGCACACACACACACACACACACACACACACACACACACACACACACACATCTGTGTGAAGACAGCGAATAGACTATTCTATTCTAAGACACCATTCTTCAGAGCTATTTTTCCAGGAAAACAGGCCTACCCTACACTGCTCAATGCATTCATTACTGACCTTCCAATTTACGTGCAGACGACGATTCTTCTAATTCGATCACAAACGACGGCACCGAATTTCCATGTCTGTTAGATGCACATGACATAATAGTTCTCTTCATCTACAAAGCTTGCTTACAAAATAAATGAAACTGTATTTGTATAGCATTGAATAGAGATTTCAAAATCAGTTTTACCAAAACATGATCCTAAAATACCTCTTGCATTCAAAGATCAGTCAAATATCATACAGATCATCACCAGTACGAATTTTGCTAGACATGAGCAGCGCAGTTCTTGTATTCCAACCCTATTCTACCGAATTTATCTCTAGCACCACCACCATCACTTCTCCCTCCCCTCCCCCTTCCTTCTCTACTCCCCCCCCCCCCCCCCCCCCCCCCCACACACACACACACACTACCACAAAGACGCATGCAAACGCACACAAGTCTGCAATTTTAAATGCCTGCTAAAATGCAGTGAGTCTTCCTGCCTCAGTGGAAGATGGTTGATACCCAATCAGGTTACAAACTGTACGCAGCTGAGCTTTTGGTCACACATAACAAAAGCAAACCACAAATCACACCTCTAACAGGCATCTGAAAGCATACTTCAAAATGTAGAAACATCCGACACTTCATTGCTAGAATGTATGCTATCCGAAATGTTTCACATGAAACGGAAATGATTCATATCCGGAGGGAACAAAACATGCCATGGAAAAGGAATTGGATTCCAAATGGACATCTGTCTGGAAACAACAAATGGTGGCACTTTGATAATACATTATTTCAAAGATTTTACATGAAGCTACCGACTTAAAAGTAAACGCACATTAATTTGAACGAAGACATGAAGTCAGTAGACATCGCTATTGTGGTCACGATCGGGCTGGGCCAGTAGTCCAACGTTTCGATAGTCCGACACATCGGTAGTCCGACACCCCACGTTCAGATGTTTCGATAATCCGACACTGTAAGAAAAAGTAGCGATAGTCTGACATCCCACGATTCCGACAATTCCAACTCGTTTCGATAAAATCGTGATGTGTCGAACTAATTGGCACAAAATAAAACATTACAAAACAAGTTTCGCTGGTCCGACAAAATTGTCGAATTGTCGAAACGTCGGAATCGTGATTTGTCGAACTATCGAAACGTCGGAATCGTGAAGTGTCGGACTATCGGACCCAAACCCGATCCACAAACAGAAAAGAATAGATACATGGACATTACAGATGGAGTGAGAAAAATGGTCAGCAGACATATTCTCTGTGGTCTACTCCACCAAGATTTACCAGACCCAGCCTTGTACAGACACAGACGGACACACCAGACAGATAGACAGACACAGACAGACACACCAGACAGATAGACAGACACACAGATAGACGTACCAGAAAGATAGGCTCACAGAGTCAAGTCTGAAACTGAATGAATACTATAACAAACTGACAGATTATTGTCTCCCACTGCTATTATCACCACTGATAGCACTACTACTGTTGTTGTTGGTATCATTACTACTGCTACATTTAATACCTCCACTGCTTCCGCCGCTGCTGCTACTACTGCTACTGCTGCTACAGCTACTGCTGCTAATGTTACTACTACTGCTACTGCCTACTACTGCTGCTGCTGTTGCTATTGCTACTACTACTACTACTACTACTACTACTACTACACAAGGAGAAGGCGGAATATTCTGGTGTGCTATAAATGCGCTGCTCATATATCAGATCTAAATGGAGAAATGGAACAAAAAAGAGGGAAACACGAGGCAGGGACTACTGCTGGTACTGCCACCACTACTGCTACCACAGCTGCTGCTGTTGCTGCTACTGCTACTGCTGCTGCTGCTATAATACTTCTGCTGATATCACAACTACTTCAATAGTAGCACTAAGTATGAAGAATGTAAATAAAGACATTGAAGACATGTGACTATAGACTATGTGCTGTAGATCGATAGATCCTGTTTTAGATCTACACGGAGTTGACGGGACCTACACCTGACTTTGTATCCTGTGTCACAGAGGCCTGTTCATCCCATGGCTAACAGCTGTCCGGCACCAACTGCCCTCAGTCCGGGTGTGGGCAGCGTCACTGTTCAGAGTGGACAACCGCCCCACACGTCCCCCTCCGTCCTGGCTGGAGGTCCTCATAGTCAGTGAACCTCTTCGGTCACCGCCTGCAGTGATCAGACAGGTGGAGAGGGCAGGTCCCATAAATGGCGAAGCCATTCCCCGGTACAGCGCCCCAGCACTGCCTCCCCCCACAGAGGGACCACCAGTCCAGGAGCTGCGCCACTGGAATGAGTTAGGTCACAGTGATAGTCCTCCCTGGGAGTGTGACCTGTGTGCCGATACCATTGGTCACCTCCTGACCAATGAATTACGCGTGGGACAGCCAGGTAGAACTGTTCTGTCTCATCATCATCATCATCATCATCATCGTCGTGTCGTCGTCGTCGTCATTATCTTCATCATCATCGTCGTCATCATCATACTGGTGACGACTGGAATTTAGATCTAATTCTGTACAATGTAGAAGTACTGGCAGGTGAAATAGATCTGAATCTCCTCTGATTCACATTTATTTATTGTACACAATGACTGGTTGTATCTCTGTTTGTTTGTGTTTCTGTCTGTCTGTTTGTCTGTCTGTCTGACTGTCAGTGTGTCTGTGTGCATATACAGTGACGTCATGTCATCATGATCATGCTGTTTTCAGGTGCCCCCCAGTACAGGGACACCTGGGTTCTCTGTACATGCCTTGATGATGCGCGTGAAGCTGACGTCCTTGTACGTCGTCTGAGTGGCCGTCACGGTGTACCGGTCAGGGCGGTGCCACGTCCCCCCAGTGAAAACGAATGCACGGGACCTGGCCCTGGCCCTCACTGACCAGGTCATCGTCACAGACCGTGAAAATGTCCAGGGGATGGAGAGGGCGGTGGTCATAGCGCTGGGAAGGTGGTGGGGTGCCGGTGTTAACAGTCTGTCATTTTCCAGGTCTACCAGTTTTTCTGTGTTTTATTGAGTGACACCACCACAGGGGACAGCCTGTCACCATGACATGTCACACCTCGTCACCAACGGCTTGATGTTTCTCTCTCCTCTCCCCTCACCACCCCTTCCTGCTCTTCACCTTTCTCTTCTTGTTTCTTTCCGTTCCGTCTTCCTTTTTCTCCTCCCTTTGTTTCTTCTTCTTTCCTAATGCTCCTTTCTTTCATTCCATCATCATCTCTTTGTTCACTCTTTTCTTCATACGCTTTGTTCTGCCCTCGTTTCTTTGGTCTGTCTGTTCTTCTTCTGTTGTGGCATTCGCTTACATTCATTCCTTCCTTTCCCTCGGATTCTGTCTTCTCTCTGTCGCCTTTCGTTTTTTATTGTTGAAAGTCCTTTAAAACAGTGACGTCAAACACTGAACTCGTGCATGACACGGAAAAAAAAAAAAGCGCACTGTCGGGATTTTTCACGCGCTTTGCAGAACTCAAGAAGCCAACCTTTTTTTCCAAAATTTTTTTTTTTTTTTAGTATGTCTGCTTGTCCCGTCTCTCTGTCTCTGTCTCTGGGCTCTCTTTTCTGTCTGTCCTCTGTCCCCTCTGTCTCTGTCTTCTGTCTGTCTGTCCCTCTCCTCTCTCTCTCTCTCCTCTTCTCTCTCTCCCCTCTCCTCTCTCTCCCTCTTCCCCCTCTC
>JAMYXO010005751.1:0-7500 GCA_033310375.1 Conus canariensis
AGCTGATCTGAATTCTACCCCCCCACCCCACACACCTACGTCATAATCTGAATTATACGCCTCCCCCTCTCCACACACACACCTATGTCATGATCTGAATTCTACGCGCCTCCCCCTCCCCCACACACTCACCTTCGTCATGATCTGAATTCTACGCCTCTCCCCCACTCACCTACGCCATGATCTGAATTCTACCCCCCCCCCCCACCCCATACACACACCTATGTCATGATCTGAATTCTACGCCTCCCCCCCCCCCACCCCCACCACACACTTACGTCATGATCTGAATGCTACGCCTCTATCCCTCCCCCACACCTATGTCATGATCTGAATTCTACGCCTTCCCTCCCCCCCCCCCCCCCCACACACACACCTATGTCATGATCTGAATTCTATGCCTCCCCCCCCCCCCCCCTCACACATCTATGTCATGATCTGAATTCTACGCCTCTCCCCCCACACCTCCGCATGATCCGAATTCTACAACCCCCCCCCCCCCCCCCCACAACACACACCTACGTCATGATCTGAATTCTACGCCTACCCCCCCCCCCCCTCACCTACGCCATGATCTGAATTCTACACACACACACCACACACCACACACACACACACACACACACACAACCTATGTCATGATCTGAATTTTACCACACCTCATGATCTGAATTCTACCCTGTCCACCCCACCCCCACCCCAGACACACACACCTACGTCATGATCTGAATTCTACCCTCCTCCCTCCCACACACACACCTACGTCATGATCTGAATTCTACACCTCTCCCCCAACACACACACCTACGTCATGAACTGAATTCTAGGCCTCTCCCCCACATCTATGTCATGATCTGAATTCTCCACCCCACCCCTCCCCTACCTATATCAAGATCTGAATTCTACGCCTTCCCTCCCCCCACACACACACCTATGTCATGGTCCGAATTCTACGCCTCTTCCCCCACACCTACGTCATGATCCGATTCTGCGCCCCCCACCCCACACATCACCTACGTCATGATCTGAATTCTACGCCTCTTCCCCCCCCCCCCCCCCCAACCTACGCCATTATCTGAATTCTACCCCCCCCCCCCCCACACACACACCTATGTCATGATCTGAATTCTACGCCTTCCCCCCCCCCCCCCCCCCCACACACACACCGCTTACGTCATGATCTGAATGCTACGCCTCTATCCCTCCCCCACACCAACGTCATGATCTGAATTCTACGTCTCTCCCTCCCTCATCTACGCCATGATGTTAATTCTACCCCCCCCCCCCCCACACACACACACACACCTATTTCATGATCTGAATTCTAGCCCCCCCCCCCCCCCCCCCCACACACACACACCTATGTCATGATCTGAATTCTACGCCTCCCCTCCCACACACCACCTACGTCATGAACTGAATTCTAGGCCTCTCCTCCCCCACATCTATGTCATGATCTGAATTCTACGCCGCCTCCTCTCCCCCCCCCCCCCCCCTACCTATGTCAAGATCTGAATTCTACCCTTCCCTCCCCCCAACACACAAACCTATGTCATGGTCCGAATTCTACGCCTCTCCCCCCACACCTATGTCATGATCTGAATTCTACGCCCCCCCCCCCACACACACACCTATGTCATGATCTGAATTCTAAGCCTCCTCCCTCCCCCCCCCCCCCCCCAACACACACACACATCACCTATGTCATGATCTGAATTCTACGCCCCCCACCACACACACACACACCTATGTCATGATCTGAATTCTAAGCCTCTCCCCCCACACACGCACCTACGTCATGATCTGAATTCTACGCCTCCCCCCCCCCCCTCACCTACGCCATGATCTGAATTCTACCCCCCCCCCCCCCCCCCCCACACACACACACCTATGTCATGATCTGAATTCTAAGCCTCTCCCCTCACACACGAACCTACGTCATGATCTGAATTCTACGCCTCCCCCCCCCCCCTCACCTACGCCATGATCTGAATTCTACCCCCCCCCCCCCACACACACACACACACAACACACCTATGTCATGATATGAATTCTACGCCTCCCCCCCCCCCCCCCAGCACACACTTACGTCATGATCTGAATGCTACGCCTCTATCCCTCCCCCACACCTATGTCATGATCTGAAATTTTACCCCTACACCTCTCCCCCAACACACACACCTACTCATGATCTGAATTCTAGGCCTCTCCCCTCCCCCCCCCCCCCCTCCCCCACCCCCCACTATGTCATGACTGAATTCTACGCCTCCCCGCCACCCTCACCTACGCCATGATCTGAATTCTACGCGCCCCCCCCCCCCCCCACCCCCCACAGACACACACCTACGCCATGATCTGAATTCTACGCCCCCCTCCCCCTCTATCCCTTCCCCACACCTATGTCATGATCTGAATTCTACCCCTCCCCTCCCCCCACACACACCTATGTCATGATCTGAATTCTACGCCTCCCCGCCACCCTCACCTACGCCATGATCTGAATTCTACGCCCCCCCCCCCCTCCCAGACACACACCTACGCCATGATCTGAATTCTACGCCCCCTCCCCCTCTATCCCTTCCTCACACCTATGTCATGATCTGAATTCTACCCCTCCCCTCCCCTTCCCCCACACACACCTGTCATGATCTGAATTCTACGCCCCCCTCCCCTCCCCCCACACACACCTATGTCATGATCTGAATTCTACGCCCCCCCTCCCCTCCCCCCACACACACCTATGTCATGATCTGAATTCTACGCCCCCCCTCCCCTCCCCCCCACACACACCTGTGTCATGATCTGAATTCTACGCCCCCGTCCCCCTCTATCCCTTCCCCACACCTATGTCATGATCTGAATTCTACCCCTCTCCCCCAGACACATCTACGTCATGATCTGAATTCAACGCCTCCCCCCATCCCCCCCCCCCCCCCCCCACCTATGTCATGATCTGAATTCTACAGCTCCTCCCCCCCCCCCCCCCCCCGACACCTATGTCATCATCTGAATTCTACGCCGCCCCCCCCCCCCACCACCTATGTCATGATCTGAATTCTACGCTCCCCCCCCCCCCCACCCACCCCCAAACACACACACACCTACGTCATGACTTGAAATCCCAGACCCCTACCACTATCCATGACGAGCTCTGAAATCTGCACTACCTGTACTGCCACCTATGTTAATTCTTACATCTTCAAATCCCCCCCCTCCCCTCCCCCCACTATCCATGTCAAGCTCTGAAACCCGCGTTCCCTGTACCCCCACCCATGTCACGTCCAGCAAACGCGACCGCCGTATCTCCACCCAAGTCATACGCTGCATTCCCGTCCTTTACACCCACTACCATGTTGTACGCTGTATTCCCGTCCTTTACACCCGCTACCGTGTTGTATGCTGCATTCCCGTCCTTTACACCCGCTACCGTGCTGTACACTGCATTCCCGTCCTTTATACCCGCTACCGTGTTGTACGCTGCATTCCCGTCCTTTACACCCGCTACCGTGTTGTACGCTGCATTCCCGTCCTTTACACCCGCTACCGTGCTGTACGCTGCATTCCCGTCCTTAACACCCGCTACCGTGTCGTACGCTGCATTCCCGTCCTTTACACCCGCTACCGTGTTGTACGCTGCATTCCCGTCCTTTATACCCGCTACCGTGTCGTACGCTGCATTCCGTCCTTTACACCGTCCGTGTTGTATGCTGCATCCCGTCCTTTACCCGCTACCGTGTTGTACGCTGCATTCCCGTCCTTTACACCCGCTACCGTGTTGTACGCTGCATTCCCGTCCTTTACACCCGCTACCGTGTTGTACGCTGCATTCCCGTCCGTTATACGCGCTACCATGTTGTACGCTGCATTCCCGTCCGTTATACGCGCTACCTGTTGTACGCTGCATTCCCGTCCGTTATACCGCTACCTGTTGTACGCTGCATTCCCGCCGTTATACCCGCTACCATGTTGTACGCTGCATTCCCGTCCGTTATACCCGCTACCATGTTGTACGCTGCATTCCCGTCCGTTATACCCGCTACCATGTTGTACGCTGCATTGCCGTCCGTTATACCCGCTACCGTGTTGTACGCTGCATTCCCGTCCGTTATACACGCTACCATGTTGTACGCTGCATTCCTGTCCGTTATACCCGCTACCATGTTGTACGCTGCATTCCTGTCCGTTATACCCGCTACCATGTTGTACGCTGCATTCCTGTCCTGTTATACCCGCTACCATGTTGTACGCTGCATTCCGTCCTTTATACCCGCTACCATGTTGTACGCTGCATTCCTGTCCTTTATACCCGCTACCATGTTGTACGCTCGCCACCCGTACCTTGGCATACTCTGATTCACGTCCAATGTAAACACCTGTTCCAGTCACCATCAAACCGCTTGCACGTCACACATGTCACCTGCTTCCCCGTCACACATGTAAACTTGCTGCACGTCCCACATGTCAAACCCTGCTTGCACGTCCACTTGTCAAACCCTGCTTGCACGTTCTACATGTCAAACCCTGCTTCCACGTCCCACATGTCAAACCCTGCTTGCACGTCCCACATGTCAAACCCTGCTTGCCCCGTCCACACATGTCAAACCCTGCTTGCACGTCAACATGTCAAACCCTGCTTGCACGTCCACAATGTCAAACCCTGCTTGCACGTCCCACATGTCAAACCCTGCTTCCACGTCCCACATGTCAAACCCTGCTTGCACGTCACACATGTCAAACCCTGCTTGCACGTCACACATGTCAAACCCTGCTTGCACGTCCCACATGTCAAACCCTGCTTCCACGTCCCACATGTCAAACCCTGCTTGCACGTCCACATGTCAAACCTGCTTGCACGTCACACATGTCAAACCCTGCTTGCACGTCACACATGTCAAACCCTGCTTGCCCCGTCACACATGTCAAACCCTGCTTGCACGTCCCACATGTCAAACCTCGCTTGCACGTCCACATGTCAAACCCTGCTTGCACGTCCACACATGTCAAACCCTGCTTGCACGTCACACATGTCAAACCCTGCTTGCACGTCCCACATGTCAAACCCTGCTTGCACGTCCACACATGTCAAACCCTGCTTGCACGTCACACATGTCAAACCCTGCTTGCACGTCACACATGTCAAACCCTGCTTGCACGTCACACATGTCAAACCCTGCTTGCACGTCACACATGTCAAACTCCTGCTTGCACGTCACACATGTCAAACCCTGCTTGCACGTCACACATGTCAAACCCTGCTTGCACGTCCCACATGTCCAAACCCTGCTTGCACGTCCACATGTCAAACCCTGCTTGCACGTCACACATGTCAAACCCTGCTTGCACGTCCCACATGTCAAACCCTGCTTGCACGTCCCACATGTCAAACCCTGCTTGCACGTCCACATGTCAAACCCTGCTTGCACGTCACACATGTCAAACCCTGCTTGCACGTCACACATGTCAAACCCTGCTTGCACGTCCCACATGTCAAACCCTGCTTGCACGTCACACATGTCAAACCCTGCTTGCACGTCCACATGTCAAACCCTGCTTGCACGTCACACATGTCAAACCCTGCTTGCACGTCACACATGTCAAACCCTGCTTGCACGTCCACATGCAACCCTGTTGGTCAACAACCCTGCTTGCACGTCCACATGTCAAACCCTGCTTGCACGTCCACAATGTCAAACCCTGCTTGCACGTCCCACATGTCAAACCCTGCTTGCACGTCCACATGTCAAACCCTGCTTGCACGTCACACATGTCAAACCCTGCTTGCACGTCACATGTCAAACCCTGCTTGCACGTCCCACATGTCAAACCCTGCTTGCACGTCCCACATGTCAAACCCTGCTTGCACGTCCCACATGTCAAACCCTGCTTGCACGTCCCACATGTCAAACCCTGCTTGCACGTCCCACATGTCAAACCCTGCTTGCACGTCCCACATGTCAAACCCTGCTTGCACGTCCCACATGTCAAACCCTGCTTGCACGTCCCACATGTCAACCCTGTATTTGCTTCTCCCAATTCTTATCCCCATCCTTGTCATGACCAGCATCCGCGCCCCATGTCCCCCTACCCACGTCACGCCCTGCATTTGTGTCTCACCGTACGCCCGCCGACTGAACGAATGACTGAACGACCGACTGATCGAATGAATAACTGAATGACCGACTGACCGAATGAATGACTAAACGACCGACTGACCGATTGAATGACTGAACGACCGATTGACCGAATGAATGACTAAACGACCGACTGAACGAATGATTGACTGAACGAACGACTGAACAAATGAACGAATGAATGACCAAACGACCGACTGACCGAATGAATGACTGAACGACCAACTGACCGAAAGAATGACTGAACGAACGACTGACCGACTGAACGACCGACTGAAGGACTGAACGACCGACCGACCGAATGAATGACTGAACGACCGACCGACCGAATGAACGACTTAACACCGACTGCCCGAAAATATAACTGAACGACCGACTAACCCAATGAATGACTGAACGACCGACTGACCGAATGAATGACTGAACGACCGACTAACCGAATAAACGAATGAATGACTGAACGACCACTAACCGATTGAACGAATGAATGACTTAACACCGACTGCCCGAATGTATAACGGAACGACCGACTAACCCAATGAATGACTGAACGACCGACTGACCGAATGAATGACTGAACAACCGACTAACCGAATAAACGAATGAATGACTTAATGACCGAATGACCGAATAAATGACTGAACGACCGAATGATGACTGAACGACCGACTGACCGAATGAATGACTGAACGACCGACTGACTGAAAGAATGACTGAACGACCGACTGACCGAAAGAATGACTGAACGACCGACTGACCGAAAGAATGACTGAACGACCGACTGACCGAATGAATGACTGAACGACCGACTGAATGACTGAACGACCGACTAACCGAATGAATGACTTAACGACCGACTGACATAATGAATGACTGAACGACCGGCTGACTGAATGAACGAATGAATGACTGAACGACCGACTGACCGAATGAACGAATGAATGACTGAACGACCGACTGAGCGAATCAATAAATGAATTACTGAGCGACCGACTGAATGACTGAACGGCTGACTGAACGAGTGATCGACCAAACAAATGTACCAACGAATGACTGAATGACCGACTGAACGAATGAGTGACTGAACGACCGACCGACCGAACAAATTTACGAACGAATGACTGAACGACCATCTGAACGGATGGACAAAATGAGCTTGCGTCCGATCGACCGAACAAACGCACGGGAAAACAAAAACAAAAACGTGAAAACAGAAACAAACAAACAAACAATCAAATGAATGAACGAAAGAAAGGAATGAATGAAGAAAGCAAAACAAAAAAAAAATGAAAAGGAAAAAAAAAATGTGACAAGTAGCGCAGCAAAGATTGAAAAAGAACATAAACAACTACAGGGGGATCAAACAAAG
>JAMYXO010005751.1:10000-14868 GCA_033310375.1 Conus canariensis
CCATGATGGACCGGAGAGAGGAGACAACGACTGGAGAAGAATCCATGATGGACCGGAGAGAGGAGACGACGACGACGACTGGAGAAGAATCAATGATGGACCGGAGAGAGGAGACGACGACTGGAGAAGAATCCATAATGGACTGGAGAGGGAGACAACGACTGGAGAAGAATCCATGATTGACTGGAGAGAGGAGACAACGGTTGGAGAAGAATCATGATGGACTGGAGAGAGGAGACGACGACTGGAGAAGAATCCATGATGGACTGGAGAGAGGAGACGACGACTGGAGAAGAATCAATGATGGACCGGAGAGAGGAGACGACGACGACGACTGGAGAAGAATCCATGATGGACTGGAGAGAGGAGACAACGACTGGAGAAGAATCCATGATGGACTGGAGAGAGGAGACGAAAGACTGGAGAAGAATCATGATGGACCGGAGAGAGGAGACAACGACTGGAGAAGAATCCATGATGGACGGAGAGAGGAGACAACGACTGGAGAAGAATCCATGATGGACGGAGAGAGGAGAGACGACGACTGGAGAGAATCTGATGGACGGAGAGATGGACGACGATGAGAAGAATCCATGATGGACTGGAGAGAGGAGACAACGATGGAGAAGAATCCATGATGGACTGGAGAGAGCAGACAACGACTGGAGAAGAATCCATGATGGACTGGAGAGAGGAGACGACGACTGGAGAAGAATCCATGATGGACGGAGAGAGGAGACGACGACAACGACTGGAGAAGAATCCATGATGGACTGGAGAGAGGACGACAACGACTGGAGAAGAATCCATGATGGACTGGAGAGAGGAGACGACGACCGACTGGAGAAGAATCCATGATGGACTGGAGAGAGGAGACGACGACTGGAGAAGAATCCATGATGGACTGGAGAGAGGAGACAACGACTGGAGAAGAATCCATGATGGACCGGAGAGAGGAGACGACGACGACGACTGGAGAAGAATCAATGATGGACTGGAGAGAGGAGACGACGACTGGAGAAGAATCCATGATGGACTGGAGAGGGAGACAACGACTGGAGAAGAATCCATGATGGACTGGAGAGAGCAGACAACGACTGGAGAAGAATCCATGATGGACTGGAGAGAGGAGACGACGACTGGAGAAGAATCCATGATGGACTGGAGAGGGAGACGACGACTGGAGAAGAATCATGATGGACGGAGAGGGAGACGACGACGACTGGAGAAGAATCCATGATGGACTGGAGAGAGGAGACGACGACAAGACTGGAGAGAGAGAACACATGGATGGGACCGGAGAGAGGAGACGACGACTGGAGAAGAATCCATGATGGACGGAGAGAGGAGACAACGACTGGAGAAGAATCCATGATGGACCGGAGAGAGGAGACAACGACTGGAGGAGAGAATCCATGAATGGACCGAGAGGAGGAGAGACGAACGACGACTGGAGAAGAATCATGATGGACCGGAGAGAGGAGACGACGACTGGAGAAGAATCCATGATGGACTGGAGGAGAGTGGAGAACAACGACTGGAGAAGAATCCATGATGGACTGGAGGGGGACGACTGGAGAAGAATCCATGATGGACGAGAGAGAGAAGACTGAGAAGAATCCATGATGGACTGGAGAGAGGACGACACAACGACTGGAGAAGAATCCATGATGGACGGAGAGAGGAGACAGAACGATGGAGAAGAATCCATGATGGACTGGAGAGAGAGAGACGACACGACTGGAGAAGAATCCATGATGGACTGGAGAGAGGAGACGACGACTGGAGAAGAATCCATGATGGACTGGAGAGAGGAGACAACGACTGGAGAAGAATCCATGATGGACCGGAGAGAGGAGACACGACTGGGAAGAATCCATGATGGACCGGATGAGAGGAGATGACGACGACTGAGAGAAGAATCACATGATGGACCGGAGAGAGGAGACACGACTGGAGAAGAATCCATGATGGACTGGAGTGGGAGAAAACGACTGGAGAAGAATCCATGATGGACTGGAGAGAGGAGACAACGACTGGAGAAGAATCATGATGGACTGGAGAGAGGAGACGACGACTGGAGAAGAATCAATGATGCACTGGAGAGAGGAGACGACGACAACGACTGGAGAAGAATCAATGATGGACGGGAGAGAGAGAGACGACGACTGGAGAAGAATCCATGATGGACTGGAGAGAGGAGACGACCACAACGACTGGAGAAGAATCCATGATGGACTGGAGAGAGAAGACACGACTGGAGAAGAATCCATGATGGACGGAGAGAGGAGACAACGACTGGAGAAGAATCCATGATGGACCGGAGAGAGGAGACAACGACTGGAGAAGAATCCATGATGGACGGAGAGAGGAGACGACGACTGGAGAAGAATCAATGATGGACTGGAGAGAGGAGACACGACTGGAGAAGAATCCATGATGGACTGGAGAGAGGAGACGACGACTGGAGAAGAATCCATGATGGACTGGAGAGAGGACACACACGACTGGAGAAGAATCCATGATGGACCGGAGAGAGGAGACGACGACGACGACTGGTGAAGAATCCATGATGGACTGGAGAGAGAAGACGACGACTGGAGAAGAATCCATGATGGACTGGAAGAGGAGACGACGACTGGAGAAGAATCCAGATGACTGGAGAGAAAGACGACGACTGAGAAGACATGATGGACTGGAGAGAGGAGACGACGACTGGAGAAGAATCCATGATGGACTGGAGAGAGGAGACAACGACTGGAGAAGAATCCATGATGGACCGGAGAAAGGAGACGACGACGACGACTGGAGAAGAATCCATGATGGACTGGAGAGAGGAGACGACGACTGGAGAAGAATCCATGATGGACCGGAGAAAGGAGACGACGACGACGACTGGAGAAGAATCCATGATGGACTGGAGAGAGAAGACGACGACTGGAGAAGAATCCATGATGGACCGGAGAGAGGAGATGACGACGACGACTGGAGAAGAATCCATGATGGACCGGAGAGAGGAGACGACGACTGGAGAAGAATCCATGATGGACCGGAGGGGAAGAAGAGAACGCCACAGCGATGAATGGATGATGGAAGAAAAGGAAAGATCGTGAGACTGATGACTGGTGGAGATCTCGAGAACGATGACTGGTTAACGGCAGAACTTTAAGCATGACAAATGACAGACAGAATGAGAACAGGAGAACGCGGTGACTGTGAATGACAGACAGGGTAGAAAAGGAGAAGTGTGATGAATGATGACGAGGAATGAAGAGTGGAAGAATGGAGAGTGAAGATGAAAATGAATGACGGACGGAATGAGGAGAGAACAGCATGCTAATGGTGAATGTTACAAGGGATGAAAATGAGAGTGTGAAAACTTTGAGAAAGAACTGGATAACGACATACCAAAAAGCCTGTACATCTGTGAACAACTGACCAACGCAAATTAAAGCCAGCACCTCTCAGGACAAAGACGTTCACTGTCACGTGCAAAAGGAAATCATCATAAGAAGATAAAGGAATTTTGCTTTGAGCTCTACAACAAACAGAGCAAAAGAGATCCAGGCATCCTAACACTTCAAGATTCATATGATGATGTCTTTCCAACACTCTGTCGAAGAAGATGTAGTAGCAGTGAAGTCATTGAAACATGGCAAGGCTGCAATCATTGACAACTTCCCTGCAGAATATGATACAGCGGAAAGGCAGTAACTGATATATTAACTACCATCTGCAACAACATCTGGCACACCAGCGAGTGGCCAACGCCAAAGAGACTCGATCCCTATTCGTCCCACTTCCAAGAGAAGAAATCCTCAACAGTGCCCAAACAACCACAAGACCAGTTAGATCAGCAATGTAAGCAACGTAATGTTCAAAATCATTATGACTAGATTACAGCTGCAAAGACACCGCTGTATCTGAAAGGCTGGAGTATCATCGAACCCTTCGCAAAAAACACCTGCAACATCAGGAGTTCTATTACGTCTTCACAGACTTCAAGAGGTGTTTGATAAAGTCTGTCCAAAGGTGCTATAGGACGTTATGAAGAAATCTGATATATCGGGACAAAGTTAATCAACAACATCCGCCAAGTATACGCCAAAGTGACCAGTGCAGTGCTCACATAGGGCGCGACTGGAAAGTGGTCCACATGTCAGTTAGGATCAGTAAGGGTCCCTTTACTCTCCACTACTTTTCAACGTAGTCCTGGAATGCCTGATGAATGATCCACTTGAAGATCAGTCAACGCAATCAGCACTGCAAGAAGAACTATCTCGATCCTTCACTTTGCAGATAACTTCGATGGCCTGGCGGGCACTGAACAAGAAGTCACTGAGCTGGTTAAAACACTGGATGAAATATCTATGAGACATAGTTTGGACATCAACACCGAGAACACCAAGCTAATGGCCAACTACAACGCCATCTTAAGTACTGATATGACCATGGATAGAAGGCAGGAACTGTTAAACGGTTCAGATATCTGGGTTCTGTTTTCAGCGATGGGGATTTACATCAAACATACTCTCAAGAGCAGCAAAGACATCAGTTCGTCCAGATTCAACCCTGTATGGTAAGACACTAACATCTCTGAAATACAAATCTGGCTCCTGCATGCACGAGTGTATTTCATTTTCATATATGCAAACGCGTCATGGACCTGATAGAGAAAAAAAACTATCATAGAAATAAGATGTCACTGCAAGATACTATACATCAGCTATACTGACTATATCGACATTGAACAAAATGCGCCAGACCATCAAAAAGCACGTCGGGCCAAACGAAGATTTGCTGACACCAGCAAAGCAAAGAAACTAAGCTGGCATTGTCATGGGGGATCCAATGACCCCCCCCTGAAA
>JAMYXO010005752.1:0-14865 GCA_033310375.1 Conus canariensis
TACGGTGTGGTCTACAGAGGGCTGTGGACAGGGTACGGTGTGGTCTACACAGGGCTGTGGACAGGGTACAATGTGGTCTACACAGGGCTGTGGACAGGGTACAGTGTGGTCTACTCAGGGCTGTGGACAGGGTACGGTGTGGTCTATACAGGGCTGTGGACAGGGTACAGGGTGGTCTACACAGGGCTGTGGACAAGGTATAGTGTGGTCTACACAGGGCTGTGGGGGCGGGCCAAGCTGTGGCTGAGGATGACATATCAGACTGGGTGGCAGGGGTGTCATGCCCCTGAGCAGCCACAAAAAATGGGACAGAAAAAGAAAAAAAATCCTACAGTAACGCCTTCCATGGTATTTTGGCTCCCGAGTTCTCCACTTGGTAACTGGCTAAGGCCATTCTCGTGGTGGTTGTGTGTGAATGTATAGGACTGAAGAAAAAAAGTCATGGAGTTCAATTACATGTGAAGTTGTACGGTCAGATTTGTGTTTATGTCTTGCTGTGTCTGGTGTGGGAGGTACAGGTGGGCTGTGTGTTGGTGTTCTGTGCCCTAGATGACCACACTGCCTCACGCGTACATGCACGACCGCCATGCTGACAGACAGCTGGTGACACCGCTTTCCTCACGGTTCATTCCCCCCTGTCAGTCAGTGTACATACCCCCCTGTCTGTCAGTGTACATACCCCTCTGTCTGTCAGTGTACATACCCCTCTGTCAGTCAGTGTACATACCCCTCTGTCTGTCAGTGTACACACCCCTCTGTCTGTCAGTGTACACACCCCTCTGTCTGTCAGTGTACACACCCCTCTGTCTGTCAGTGTACATACCCCTCTGTCTGTCAGTGTACACACCCCTCTGTCTGTCAGTGTACATACCCCTCTGTCTGTCAGTGTACATACCCCTCTGTCTGTCAGTGTACACACCCCTCTGTCTGTCAGTGTACATACCCCTCTGTCTGTCAGTGTACATACCCCTCTGTCTGTCAGTGTACATACCCCTCTGTCTGTCAGTGTACACACCCCTCTGTCTGTCAGTGTACATACCCCTCTGTCTGTCAGTGTACACACCCCTCTGTCTGTCAGTGTACATACCCCTCTGTCTGTCAGTGTACATACCCCTCTGTCTGTCAGTGTACACACCCCTCTGTCTGTCAGTGTACATACCCCTCTGTCTGTCAGTGTACATACCCCTCTGTCTGTCAGTGTACATACCCCTCTGTCTGTCAGTGTACATACCCCTCTGTCTGTCAGTGTACACACCCCTCTGTCTGTCAGTGTACACACCCCTCTGTCTGTCAGTGTACATACTCCTCTGTCTGTCAGTGTACACACCCCTCTGTCTGTCAGTGTACACACCCCTCTAAGTGTATAGAACTCTGTCTGTCAGTGTACATACCCCTCTATCTGTCAGTGTACATACCCCTCTAAGTGTATTCCCCTCTGTCTGTCAGTGTACATACCCCTCTGTCTGTCAGTGTACATACCCCTCTGTCTGTCAGTGTACATACCCTTCTGTCTGTCAGTGTACATACCCCTCTGTCTGTAGAGAACTATAAAATAGGCATTCTGGCTCACCCACCTCCGCCAGCTCCAACCGGCTGAAGCCGGTTTCGCTGTTGCTCCGCCGGCTTACCCAGAATGCCTATTTTATAGTTCTCTAATAGTAAACACTTTACAAACATACATAATGTGTAGGATTATCTGTTTTTAACACTAATTTAGAAAACTTTTGAGACTTAAGTTTTTGCTTAATCCTTCGTTTTTCTTGATCGTCTTCAATAACATCATTTTCACGCATACATTCATCAAATGCGTCTCTGTCTTTCATGTGGAATAAAACTACAGTCTTTAACTGTTCTCTAAAGTCTTTTAAAACTGAGTTATATTTTTGACATAAAATCCACACACTTATCCCAGCATGTCTTCCACTGAAAGCCAGTTTTGATAAAGTGTTTCTCTTTTTAACTATGTCTCTTTCTGCTGAACAGTCATCTATAATAAATAGTGTCTGAGTTCCTTCAAACTGTCTATAAAAGTGTTCTAAACACTCACTCAGTTTATTGCTGGGATCAACTAAATATATGTCATCATCCGTCCATATAAACCTTCTGTCGTGATATGCTTTGTTCCATTTGAGTGTTGGACAGAAAATTACAATATGATCAAAATTATAACGATAAACTGTTTGTAATAGGTCGAGGACAAATATTGTTTTTCCACAACCAGTCTGTCCACAAATCAATGAACAATGAGGGGTTTTTGTCATAAAGTTTAACATCGGCATTGACACCAAAGTTGTCTGCTCCATAGTTTTTAAAACAGAATTTAATCTAATCCAGTTATTGTTTTTATCATACTCTCTGTCAAAACTTGTTCAGTATAATAAAAACCTATAAGGTCCAAATGTGTAAGATTAATCCAGTTCAGTTCTGTAAGATCGTTTCTATTTAGACTAATATCAATTTTGTTGCTTGTTGTTATGACCTTAATATCCTCGCCATTGTAAAGAACGACGACAGTAACTTTAAGTTTGTCAACGTCTAAGTTTTGCCAGCTAATAAGAATTCCTTTCATAAGATTGTCACTGACGCCCAGAGCTCCATTTCTCGCCTCATCTTTTAAGACAGAAATTTTAAATATCATTGTGAACGTGTCTCCTAATTTTGTGCGTGGAATGAACTGTAATTTTGTAGAAGCTTTCTTTAAAACCGATTCTCTTCTGTGGAGGATGTACTGTTTGTCCCCAAACGGCTTTATTTCGATCTCTTTCCGACTGTTGTCCTCTGGCATAAGACTTACATGTAAAGGGCCAGAGTTCAATGCTTTTCTGAAACTTTTTTGACGGTCAAAAAATGTAAATGGGCTTAAGAATTCAAATTTTATGTCCCATTCTAAATATGGTTCTAAGTGCCATTTGTTGTCAGTTTTTCGAACTATTTTATATTCATACTGACCTGTATTATTTGCTTCTAGATTGCGTAGTTGTTCTAGTTTAGGAAACCTTTTGTTGTCGTCAACCTCTTTGCGTTTATAATAACCATCTTTAGTGTACTCAAAACCATACAAAGTGCCTATCTCACCGTTTTGTTCAAAGTCCTCAACGTCTGCAAGGTCTTTTAATTCTAAAGTTACACACCTCTCAGGCGCTAATGTAACTCCTGATTCTTCTGGTCCACGTGACATTTTTTAAAACAACGTATTATTTTATTTCTAAAACAATGTGCAGGTTATCACATTTCACGACTTTTCCTGTTTGGTCTTTGATTTTTATATTAAACGATCTGACCCTCCCACAAGCTAATCTTTTAAACTGTAAATTAGGGAATTGTATAATTTCATAATCGCAATATGCAGCTTTCCCTGATGGAAGAGCTCTTAAAACAGTTGAGGGCCTTCCATCATATAAGTTTTCATCAGTGCTCAGCTCGTCCAAATGAACATAGAGTAATGAATGTAATGCAAGATCGAGCGGATATTCTCCCTCATAAGTAGTTTTGTCTGGTGTAACTATAAAAATATGACTGACTTGATTGTCAGTTGCAAAGCCTAACATTTTAGCTAGCTCTCCATCAAAAAGGTATTCTACTTCTTCTTCTTCTTCAGGTTTGAATGTCAACATTATTTTCAAATTTGCATTGTTAAGTTTGAGAGTAATGTCGAAGATACTCATTGCTTCTTTTAGCGAGCAAAACCCGTAATAACCATCAGGTATGGTTAAATGGCTAACTAAGGTTTTTCTATTGACAACTTTTCGAATCGTATTATTCAGCTTGGATTCACTTATATTAAACCATACGACTTTGTAAAAAATTTCATGGAGTGCAACCCTTCGGGTTCCGCATTCATTATCAATAGCATATTCTAAAAACGAAGGACTGTCTTGAGTTGTTATTGTTACAAACATTTTTAAAACAATTTAAAAATGAGTGCATTCAAATATACTAATGCAAAATATTCTGTTGGGCCGCACTACAATCTTAAAAATATAACAACTGACACCCTTGATATTTCTGTGACTCAGTCTGACGCCTTTCAAGTAATAATAATAATAATGAATACTTATATAGCGCCTATTCTCGGCTAAAGACCAAGCTCTAAGCGCTTTACAATCAACACTCGCTTACACAAAGGTTAGTACTCCATTGAACAGATATCTTAACCCTCCTATTAAAAACGACTACATCCCGAAAGTGTGGTTCAGTCATCCGATGCAGTTTTATCAGAACCAGTTAAACTTTGATGTGTTTTGCGCATCAACTGGGTGTGAAGTGTCGTATGCTGATCATTTAAATCATCCTGATCCTTTGGTGAGGTCAGTGTATAGATTTCATTTTTATTACACCTTCAGACGTATTTTATCTGAACTGCAAGCGCCATTACCAAATGACAAAACGTTTAATCCATTCAGCAACAGAATAGATTACAAGGCTTTTGAAAGGATCTGTAACGAATTTGATATTGACCCAAAGACAGACTTTAGACAAAAGTTGGATCTTAATCATGGTTTAGGCACCCTTTATTTTTGGGGCGTGCACAGAAAGTATAACTATGATTGGAATCCTCCTTACACATCTTTCTCTTCAGGCACAACTGTTCACCTCGGGTCCATAGAGCAAGAGCATAAAACAGCATGGACAACATTTATTTTGGATACCTCTAAGGGCCTAACTAGAGCGGGAATAGAACGAATAAACGACTCTATTCGTACTTATGTTTGGTGTTTGCTAGGTTCGCAAGCACAGGCAAGATCTAACATAACTGATCCTTCTACTGGCTTTGATGCCCAAAAACAGTATTTAGCAAATTTAGAGGGCGCCATTAATTCTGCAATTGATTTGCCTTCAAGTATTAAAAGGTACCAAAATGTTTTACAATTTGCAAGATCGAAAGTAGACTTTGCTGTCAGCACTGGTTTATACATGCTACCTTCTGACCTCAGGCTCCAGGTAGGAACAATAATAAACTACAACAATGAAATCCTTGTTGCAGGAAATGAACAGAAGGTTGGACAAAACGACATAAATTCTGAGCCAGTAATATTACAAACAATAAAAAAACACCCCCCAAGATTAAGTCATCCAATCCCCAAGGCCCAAAGCCCAAAGGCCATTGAAGACGCGCGTGATGACCATGAATATGAAAAGACGGCACTTGTTATTGGATTAACTGCCCTAGGATTACTTGGTCTTTATCTTACTAAAGAGTAACCCAACTATTAAGACAACTAATGCCCATAAGTGCTCAGCCATAAAGTCAACTACTTTACTTGCGGCAGACAAAAGCCAGCTAACGATCCCTCCTATTATACCAGGCAAAGAATCTATTGCTTTACTGGCTAATTTTTTTAGTAAGTTTGCAAGGTGATCGAGTTGTTTTTTTACCCATGATTTATCTGATGGCGGGCCTGGTGGCACTGCTCCCCCACCACCACCGCCTGTAATAGCCAACACCAGTGTACTTATTGCAAATCCTAAGGCTGTTATAACACTTGCTAATGTGACACCTTGCTCTCTAAACAGTGTTCTTATTCGTTCTGCTAACGTTGTGTCTTCATATAAAATTCTTTGGATAGTTTCTCTTATTCTGCTCACTTGAGTTCGTAATTGTTCTCGGTTAGTAGACAGCACTTCTAGTCTTGCTGATCTCTCTTGTTCAAGATCTTTTAGTCTTTGTGTTATTCTTTCTTTAACACCAGGTCCTAAGTTGTGGTCATCAGCCTCAACTAGTTTTTCTTTTTCTCTTTTTATATGCTCATCTAGTTCACCCAGTTTTGCTAAATTGTTTGTTAATTCGCCTCTGATGCTTCTCAAAGTATGATCAAGGGCCGTTATTTCTCTCATAGGTAGCGGCGGATCGTGCATAGTTTTTAATACTGTTTCTTCTGAAAAACTGGTTTCTATTATTTTGTTTGCTGTTGGGCTTAAATCTTTAAGTTCCATGTTTTGTATTTGGTTATCTGTTGGGAGTTCTTTTAGTGTGTTTTGAAGTTTAGCAACTGCTTCCCTATCTAATTTTGGTTTAGTAATGCCAAGGCGATTTTGTTCGCTCACACTGAGCCTTTGTCTAATTGTACTCTTTTTTAAAAACTTTGATGAGTCTGGTTTAGTTGTAAGCTGAACAAGTTGTCCTTGCTCGTTTTTAAAAAACAAATGGTCATCTTTTGTTTCAAAATCATTAGGGTCTATAAATTCGGGAGGTTCTTGGCCTAAACTTTGATAAAATGATTTGACCTTACTTTCTGTTAATTCACGCCGCAATGATTGTAATGGATGTGTCAAAGGAGTCATTTCACTCATGTCGTCTCCAGGATCAAAAACATCATAATCTTCTTCTGCCATGTTTTTAAATAATTAACTTTTTATTTTGTTTTATAAAAAAATGTCACAAGCATATGGTTCGATTCTTGACCCGCATAGAAGACTGAAAGATCCCCATGGCGTGAAGGGAAATAAACAGAATATTATTGTTCCAAATAATCCATCTACTATTGATTCAGATCAAATTCTTACTGTTAAATTTCCAGACCTAGGAGCAGATGAAGTGATTGTGCCGGGATCTGCACGACTTACTTTCAAAATAGAACTTCATTCAGCAACAGACGAAAACAGGACAGTAGTCCAGAATCTGGGACGGGCAATCGTTAAGAAAATTTCTATAAAACTTGAGGGGCAAGAAATATTTTCTTTACACAATGCAGACATATTTTTAATCTATTGTGATCTATGGCTAACCGATAATGAAAGGGCCGATCTTGCGTTTCAAGGAATCGAAAATAACGAAGCACTAAAACACAGAATAGACGCCGAAGACGCTAAAGCCGGCAACAAGTATGAAGCTGTAAGTTTTGCTTATGGAAATCGCTTTTCCATACCCTTAGATTTTGAGTTGTTAAAAGCGCATGCGCCATACTTTCAAGGAGCATTAAAAGACAGATTGTCATATGAACTAACTTTTAATGAATACAAACGTGTCATTAAATCTGCAGACACTGATTCCAAGTACAGCATTTTTGACATCTCGTTAGAGTTTGACATTGTTAGCAACCCTAACTTAGCAAGGCTGATTGAGCAACAATATCAGTCAGGATTAGCAATATATTACGAAAGAGTGATTCATCATACTAAATATCCTAAAAGCAGGGCAGACACAATATGGAACTTTAGTTTTAGTGCCACAGCAAGATCCCTTAAAGGTATTTTATTGCTGTGTGAAGATGAAGAACCATTCAAAAGACAAAGTGAAAAGTTTATTAATCCTAAAATAACTAAAGTACAATGTTCAATTGAGGGTAGTCCTAACCAAGTCTACGGTAGCGGGCTTAAACCTTATCATCATTTTGATGAAATAAGAAAATTGTTTGGAGGCGGGAGGTCTAGAAGTCCAACAGTAGACCTTGTGTCTAAAGATCTACACCTTCACAGTGTTAGACTTGATGAATATTTAACAACGAAATACGGTTTATGGATTGACCTAAGGTCAACAGAGGATAATCAGTTGCATGGGAGTGGGAGAACAGTTAAAGACGTAATAAACATTCAAATTGATAAAGAAAAAAAGAGTGATAAACCACTTAATGTACATTTGTTTTTAATATATGATGCGCAGCTGAATATTCAAGATAACAGATTAAAAGATATCCAATACTAAATTATTTTTATTTTTAAAAAAAGCATGTCTGTTACGACTTATCCAAAAGTGCCCAAAGAAGAGAACTCTGTTGCTGTAGACATAAAAACTTTCAGATTAACAAACATAACACAAATGCAAACCCAACTAGAGCAGGACCTTTCAAAATACAGTAAAACCAAACGAAGGTATTCTGCTGTCTTTAATGCTGTTACATATGTTAATACTGGAGCATCGACAGCTAGTGCTCTATCAGCAGGAACAAGTGTAGGTCTCTTAGCAACAGGCGTAGGTGCACCGGTAGCTATACCTCTAGGTGGTGTGTCTTTAACTCTTGGTTTATGCTCAATAGCTGCAGGTGCTGTCAGCAAAAAAATAAAAGCTAAACTCCAAAAGCACACAGCTATGGTTCAACTAATAACAGCTAAACTTAGTTCCTTCAAACTGACAATAAATAAAGCACTTGCCGACTCGAACATCACGGATGAAGAATTTAGTCGCCTACAGGCTGATTTTGAGGACTACAAAAGACAAAAGTTTGATCTTCAAAAAAAAGCAAGGGCAACTTTTTCTCAACAGCCAGACACCGACCAGATAAAAAAGGAATGTTTAAAAAAAGTAAACGAAACATTAAACTCTGTTCTAAACAGCTCACATTAACAACCCCAAAGGGCGTTTATACTTTAGTTTATGAGTCCAAGCACAAAAAGACCGTTGATATTGATTCTGATTAAGTATTTTTTTTTAATTTAAATAAATATTTTGAGTTAGAAAAGAAACTCAGCATGGATAAGATATATGAAGGTTCAGATGAATTGTTTGAAGCAATGCTCGAGGAAGAGCATTTGTCAAAAGCTTTAAATGAGGTCGTTTTAGAAGTTATTGATCCAACAAACGTACAGGCAAGCGTTGTTCATGCTATTTCTCAAGTTCCAAGTAAACTAACAATAAACCCTCCAGTTAAAGTAAGGTTAGTTGTTTTAATCGACTATATAACAATAAACGAAGAAAATCTAGAAGTCTGGGTCTCAACTAAACAGCAGACTATTCTTTCTTATAATGACTTAACACCCGGTTGGGCAGATCAACTTCTTACACAGTTTAATGAAGCCTCTGAAGCAGCTAAAATGAGAGGCTCTGGTTGGTCAGAGGGTGAAGTCCTAGACATCAGATTAAGACAGGCTAAGTATGAGCCGATTGTAGGCAAGTCTTACATTCCACTGCCTCCAACATTAGTTGCAAAGAAAGCAGTTCTGAACATAAAGAATTCAGACGACAAATGTTTTATGTGGTGCGTTCTTGCTAGGCTGCATCACGTTGCCAAAAATGCAGAGAGAGTATCTAACTATTTACAGTGGGCCAATAATCTTAACTTTAACGGCCTTGAATTTCCTATGGCTGTAGACAAAATTGATCAGTTTGAAAAACAAAATCCACCAATAACTGTTAATGTCTACACATGGTCTGAAGAAACCAACCTTCTGCCAATTAGAGTGTCAAAGAACAGTCCAACAATAGGCGAACCAACCAAAACTCATGTAGACTTACTCCTAATGCAAAGCCTTAATGGGTTGCACTACACTCTAATACGCACAATGAGTAGATTACTAGTGCATACTACAAAACAACATAGCAAACAAGAATTTTGTAGAAAATGTTTAACAAGAATTCCGTCCGTTCAAGCTGCGAGCGAACATGTAAAACATTGTCTCAGCCCAGTTGGCTGCAATACAGAACTAATTATGCCAAGAGAAGGCAGTAAGGTTAGTTTTAAGAATTACAAAAAACTCCAGAGGTCTCCATATGTTGTTTACGCAGACTTCGAGTCGCTTATTGTTCCTTATGAGGGGCCAGCTCCAAAACATTTACCAAAAACAGTTATAATGAATAACCACCAGATTTGTTCATTTGCCTTCATTGTTGTCAGGTCAGATGGTGAACATTCAAAGCCAGAATTATACAGAGGACCACATGCAGCAAAACATTTCTTAAAACGCATGCAAGAAGTTCGTAATGCCTGTTCTAATAATCTATTCTTATCCGATCTTAAGATGACCCCCGAAGATCAAGATCGCTATGACTCAGCCACTCACTGTTGGATTTGTGGTTTAGAGCTAACACCTAAAAGTTTAAATCCAACAGTAAGAGACCATGATCACATTAGCGGAAAGTTTAGAGGAGCAGCGCATAACAATTGCAATCTTCAACTAAAGTTTGATCCTAGGACTTGGAGACTTCCTATATTCTTTCACAACTTGCGAGGTTACGACTCTCACCTTATAATGCAAGCAGTAACTAGCGACTTCAGGGTGTCATGCATTGCACAGTCATCAGAAAAGTACATGTGTTTCACTTTAAATAACATGTCTTTCTACGACTCTATGCAACACATGATGGGTTCATTAGAGTCACTGGCTATGTCCTTAAAGTCCTGCCCAATAACAGAAGAATATTTTGACCCAACGCTCGTTAGAAAGGGCGTTTATCCTTATGAGTACATGAACAGTTGGGAAAGGTTTGATAACCCAGCCCTTCCGCCTAAAGGTGCGTTCTTTAGTAGTCTTAGAGGAAAGGACATCAGTGATTCTGATTATTCTTATGCTCAAGATGCGTGGCAGAAGTTAGAGTGTAAAACGATGGGAGACTATCATGATTCCTATTTAATGGCGGATACCTGTTTGTTGGCGGACGTCTTTGAAAATTATAGGAAGACCTGCATGAAACATTACAGCTTGGATCCCGCGCATTACATTTCTGCGCCCGGGATGAGCTGGGACGCTTTCTTAAAATTTACTGGAGTACAAATTGATTTATTGTCTGACCTGCCAATGCTTCAGATGATTGAAAACGGATTGCGTGGGGGAATCAGTATGGCGTCGCACCATTACTGTAAAGCAAACAACAAATACTTGGACGACTATGATCCAAGTAAAAGGACTAACTATCTTATGTATTTAGATGCAAACAATCTGTATGGATGGGCAATGGCGCAATCACTTCCATTACGCAACTTTAAAATGTACACTGTAAAAGACATTCAAAAGTTTTTAAAATGGCTACCTACTCTAGAAGCTGATCGTAAAAGAGGTCTCATTCTAGAAGTTGATTTAGAATATCCTCATGAACTTCATGATTACCATAATGACTATCCATTAGCGGCAGAAAGTCTAAAGATGGCAATGACAGAACCGCCTAAACTTGTGCCTAATCTTCGTGACAAAAAAAATTATGTCTGTCATTACAGACTTCTTCAATTTTATTTAAGACATGGTTTAAAGTTGACAGCTGTTCATCGTATAATTGCTTTTGATCAAGAACAGTTCATGAAACCATACATCATGAAGAACACTGATCTCAGAACTAAATCCGCAGATGCATCAGAAAAAGACTTTTTCAAGTTGATGAACAACAGCTGTTTTGGAAAGACTATGGAAAATCCGCACAAGCGTAAAGATGTTAGATTGGTCACCAGAGAAAACGTTGCAATTAAGTTGACTTCAAAACCTAATTATCAGGACTTCAGAAGATTTCATGATCAGCTTTTTGGCATAATGATGAAAAAAAAGAAAGTCAAATTGGACAAGCCCGTTTTTATTGGGTTTACTGTTTTAGAGCTGTCGAAGCTTTTGATGTTAGAATTTCTTTACGACTACTTTAAACCCTTGTATCCGGAGTCCAGAGTTCTGTACACAGATACAGATTCCTTTGTAATCGACATCCCTACTGAAGATTTTTACAAAGACATGGAATTAGAAGTAGCAAAAGAGCATGCTGGATGGTACGACACATCTGATTACCCTAAAGATTCGCCTTTGCATTCAGATATTAATAAGAAGGTTTTAGGTAAGATGAAGGATGAATTATCTGGAGAGTGATCAAGGAGTTTGTTGGTTTGAGGTCGAAAATGTACAGTCTTTCAAGCCAAAAAAAAGTTGTTAAAAAAGCAAAGGGAATATCTCGTAGTGTTGTGCAGTCAAGCATAACCCATGACAACTACAAAGAAGCATTGTTTGGCAATAAGACTTTTCATCATGACAATTACAAGCTGCGATCTAATCTGCATGAGATTAACACAACAGTTGTAACAAAACGGTCTCTTGACCGCACTAACACAAAAAGAGTATTTGTTAATCCAGAGTTTTCATATGCAATTGGTCATTGGAGAATAGTATAATCATATGGGCTTATATTTTTCAGCAATCGCACGTTCAATTATATCATCATCTAATTTAGCAAAATTAATATTATTTATTAATGCTAGATGTGCTTTAATTTTTTTTGTCATTTCACAATATTCATGTTTCCATAAATCAAAATAAAAGCTTTGGGGTTTAAAGCGATTGTCTGGCCAGAGATTGTCAATCTTCTCAAATACTTCTTTAATGATATACTGATACTCAAATAAATCTTGCATTAATTTTAAAGACTTTTCCTTTGCCATTTCTGCCATTTCCCTTTGAGCTTCCATTTTAAACCCAAATGTATTTGCGTAGATTAAAACAGTTCATTAAGCTTAACTATATCACCAACCAATTCAACCAAATTATTATCCATTACTGCTAAATGCGCTCGAATTTTTTTATCTTTTTAATATATTCTTGCTCCCAATCAAAATTTGAGGTTTTGTCTAGCATGGCATGATCAATCTTCTTAAATATTAGTCTAATAGCAAGATTATAATCAAATATTTCTCGCATTATTTCTAAGGACTCTTCCTTCACCATTCTTGCTTCCAGTGCCATTTTACGTAAGGATTCTTCCTTTTCCATTCTTGCCGCCATTTTAATTTAAATTAAAAAATAATTAAGCGACTGGAACTGTGTCTGGAGGGATTATCTGCAGTTCTTCCTTCACAAAAGATCTTCGGGGGGCTGGTCGTTTTGTTGTGTCAGTTTCTCGTAAATAATACACGGGCGGATTCATTTTCACAATTTTTTTTTATCTCATATGGATCAACACTCCAAACTGGATCTGTTGCCCTGATGCGAGTGTCCCCTTCCGCTTCTCCCAGCGAATAAAGGTATCTCACTTTTAAACCAAATGGCAATAGTTTGCTTGATGAAGACTCTCCTTCAACAACATTTATTGTTTGTTTTCTGATTGCTTGTACTGGTTTTAGACCTTTAAATTCTTCATTATTCATTGCGCGCAAAACTGAGGGCAGTCTTCTAACCCATTCTGTGTTGCGAGAATTGTCAATCAGCTCTCTGTGATACTGGTAGGAGAAAAGTCTTTCAGATAACTGTTTGTTAAAGTTTTCAACCAAACCCTGTGATCTGTGAACACCCGGAATGCCTCTTTTAATGGTAACTCTATGTTTTAACAATAATTGATTCACTTGACCTTTAAATTCTTTCCCATCATCGACTTGAATCATGCGAGGATAAGTTAAGGGTCCTCGTTGATATATCAGTTGTATAGCGACAGCAACAGCAGAAGCACTCTTTTGTGTTAATGGTTCCGCATCTTTGTATCTTGAAGCTATATCAATGACTGTAAGTGCGTACTTAAATCTTTTTCGTCTAATCGTATCATGGGGTAAATATAAAAGATCCATTTGATGGGTGTCGTTCGGTATTGTGTTGACAAAGTGTGGTCTTTGTATTCGTTTGGGCGCTGGTAAATAAATTTGCCAAATCGCTTGTTTAGATAACCATTCCTTTGCTGTTTGTTCACTGACTCCAGCTGCTTGGCTTAGCTTTTTAATTGCTGTTATTCCCTTCCAATATCCTTTTGGCGAATAATAGATCTTGTTCATTTTTTATTCAGCCAATATTATGTGCAACAAAATACACAACGGTCATACCAAAGGCAATAAACAATATTTCTTGCATCTTTTGTTTTTCTGATGGTTGATAAAAATCGCTGAATTTTGGTGGAGGCAATGTCTCGATTGGCTTGCCTGTTACAAGATAATATTCTTTTATTGCTTGATCAACATCTTTAAATGTGTAAGCTGCATGTCCCTGTTTTTTCAGTTCATCGTTAATAAAATCTAACTGCTCAATTCTCTGCTTTTCATACGCAGCTTGTGCTGCGGCTAGTTGCTCCATAGCTTTGTTATGTCTTTTTCTCTCGCCGTCATCCCGTAGTTTACTAAATGCGTAATTACTTCCGCTAAAAGCAAGCGCATTAACCACAGCGCCACCAATCATCATTACGAGTGAAGCCATTTTTATAAATGTATTTTTTTTAATTTTACATATTGATACTGTCTGGAATTATTCCTTGCTTAACTAGAAAATCTTTCGTAGCAAATGAAGCTGTAATAACAGCAATCAGCTTTGCTGAGTCTTCAAAGTCTAGTTTGCCAAGATCTGCTGGTTTTATTTTTAACAGGCTTTTACCAAGCATTGTGTATCCTACACTTAGGCCTCCAATAACAGCAGAATGGTATACAAGGTTAGTAATAGTTTTTTCGGTGCTCATTTTTAAAAAATAAAATAATATTTATTCATTAATAAAACATGAACTGCGATGATTTACTTCCTGAACTTACAAATGATCAAGTTGATGACCAAGCTATTATGCGCCAAAAGGAAAGGCTGTATTCTTTGGCGGCGTGTGGAAAAACAAAACAGTACCTTGGAAATGAATTCAGCATAGAACAGATTCAACAGATGTCGCCACAAGACATTGTAAAGTATCACAACAGGTATGAAGCGCAACTGGGGTCAAGAATGGTAAAAAGTGTTGGGCAAACGGTTCTTAGTTTGTCACTAAACTAGTTAGTAGATTTGCTCCCATTGATTCTGAACAAGATTTTATGTATGATTTAACACAGGATCCCGTTTTAACAAAGTCATTAGAGTCTCTAGGATGTATCTTATTACAGTTTTGGGAACATTTTATCGCCATTAATCAGGGGTTAATTACTTTTTAAACTTTAGATTTGTTTCCCCTTTAAAATGAAACCAGCCAGAAAATCAGGAAAAAAAAATTGAAAAGGAAAAGTGACCCCTTAAAAAACCTCCTCATCCCCGTTTTTGCACAAAAAAAATTACAGATGGAACAAACAAAAAAAATTTAAAGTTCAATCACAGAATATAACTCATAATTTAAAACATAAAACCCCAACCCAAAAAGTTTTTTTCAATCCACTTAAATACACAATTTATTCAAACCTACAACACCAAAATCGCCCTGGAAAAATTAATTTAAAAAATTTTCCATTTTTGGCGTCATTGCTGCTGGGGGGGGGGTTTTTACGGTTATAAAAAATATAAACAACGCCACAAAAACCA
>JAMYXO010005753.1:0-2500 GCA_033310375.1 Conus canariensis
TGGAAAATCAGTACAAGAACCACCTAAACATTTTCACAGACGGCTCAGTGCTAGAAGACAGTAGGACAGGGGCAGCTTTTGTAATACCTGACTTAAACGTGGAGAAAATGTACCATCTTGGCAGAAATTGTTCGATTTTTAGTGCCGAGCTAGCCGCCATCCTAATGTCCTTAAATTATATTCTTTATTTCCATCTGAATGTCAGTCACGTACTAGTATGTGCTGATTCTAGATCTGCTCTTGAAGCAATCCGGTCTTCAAATTCAAAAATCCGTCTGGAGATAATAACAGAAATAAATCATGTTATACATCTTTTATCCGATAAAGGCACATCAGTTAGTTTTTGCTGGGTCCCCTCTCATTGTGGCATTTCAGCAAATGAGAGAGTCGATCAGGCTGCAAGAAAGGCAGCTCGAAATGTTGTGTGTGTGTGTGTGTGTGTGTGTGTGTGTGTGTGTGTGTGTGTGTGTGTGTGTGTGTGTGTGCGTGCTCTGTGTGCATTGATTTACATCTATTCTTATACGTGTCTTCACCATCATCCCCCCCCCCCCCCCCCTCCCCCCATTTGATTTTCGGTGTTCTTTCAAATCCAAATGAATTTCTCCCTCCTTCACCGTCCAGTCAGGGCTGTGAGTATGGCAAAGTTGACTTCATTTTCCACTCCCCCCCCCCCCCCCCCCCCCCCCCCCGTATCACGCTCACGTCTTTCCCTCTCTCCCCTTCTTCTCGGGTCAAAGAGCATGTCAGGAAACGCAGAACACACGTTCAGAAAAACGAAGGCGTGAAGTGTGGACCGGAAGACGGGGTGGGGGGGGGGGGGACGAGGAAAAGGAATGTGACGCAGCAGAGGCAATTACGCTAATTACTTTGGCAGAGCAGACAATCATCATCCCTCGTGCCTCCCGAGCCAAAGGTGAACGCCACAACTCTCAGCATCGTGGTATGCTTGGAAAAGAACTCCTCTTGTCCCCCTTGAGCAACAGCGAGAGAAAGCAAGAAACACACATACACAGGTGCGCGCGTACGCACGCACGCACGCACGCACACGCACACGCACACACACACACCAGAAGGGCACTTCGAGGACCAAAGACCTTCACCAAGGTCGAACACGAATGTTTGCTGACAGACGTACACAGACATAGGCCTACATGAGGCTAGGCCTAAGTGCTTCGACAAATTATGCCATTTTGAAAATGACGTCATCCGTTTTTCATCATTGGTTAAGCCATATCTGTAGATTTTTTTTGTTGTTTTGTTATGCTATTCTTGTGGCGCAGGATCTAGATAGCAACACTGAAGACCGACCGATCGGCAGTTGGATCTGTGGATCAAATGGGTTCACCCTTCAGCCACAGTCCATCTAACCACCTTCTTTTTCTTCTTCTTCTTCCACTTCTTCCTCTTCTTCTTCTCCTTCTACTACTACTACTACTACTACTTCTTCTTAACCATCATTTTCATCATCATCATCATCTTCTTCTTCTCATCATCATCATCATTTTCAAGATCATCATCATCCTCTTCTTCTTCAACATCATCATCTTCTTCTTCTCCTTTTCTTCGTCATCATCATCATCATCATCATCATCTCCTTCTCCTCCTCCTCCTTCTTATCGTCATCACCATCTTCTTCTTCTTCTTCTTCTTCTCCACCTCCTCCTCTTCCTCCTCCTTCTTCTTCATCGTCATCACCATCTTCTTCTTCTTCTTCTTCTTCTTCTTCTCCACCTCCTCCTCTTCCTCCTCCTTCTTCTTCATCGTCATCACCATCTTCTTCTTCTTCTTCTCCACCTCCTCCTCTTTCCTCCTCCTTCTTCTTCATCGTCATCACCATCTTCTTCTTCTTCTTCTCCACCTCCTCCTCTTCCTCCTCCTTCTTCTTCATCGTCATCACCATCTTCTTCTTCTTCTTCTCCACCTCCTCCTCTTCCTCCTCCTTCTTCTTCATCGTCATCACCATCTTCTTCTTCTTCTTCTTCTCCTCCTCCTCCTCTTCCTTCTTCTTCATCGTCATCACCATCTTCTTCTTCTTCTTCTTCTTCTCCTCCTCTTCCTCCTCCTCTTCCTCCTCCTTCTTCTTCATCGTCATCACCATCTTCTTCTTCTTCTTCTTCTTCTCCTCCTCCTCCTCTTCCTTCTTCTTCATCGTCATCACCATCTTCTTCTTCTTCTTCTTCTCCTCCTCTTCCTCCTCCTTCTTCTTCATCGTCATCACCATCTTCTTCTTCTTCTCCACCTCCTTCTTCTTCATCGTCATCACCATCTTCTTCTTCTTCTCCACCTCCTTCTTCTTCTTCAGCGTTTCCAGCCACGCTTCGCAGGCCCCACTGTCGTGAACGAAGTCCGTCGTCTGTCTCAACGACTGTCGCCAGTCCCCCCCCCCCCCCCCCTCCCCCCACCACCAGCTTCTCCCTGGGGTCCGCCACGTTTGCTGTCGTAGGATGTCAGAGGTGGGACAGGACTGTGGAGAATGTGGGTTGGTGTCTGTGGCACCAGC
>JAMYXO010005753.1:7500-14864 GCA_033310375.1 Conus canariensis
TAGGTCTATCATTGCTAACAGTAGGAAGTAAAATTGACAGTTCAATAGGACAATGATCAGAATATACAGTGAGTTTATGAACTTTGCATGCAATAACATCTTTCATTAGCTCTTGTGATATAATGAAATAATCTACAACGCTACTTCCTTTTGTGTTGAAACAAGTAAAATTTCCTTGAAGATCGCCAAGTGAGCGACCATTAAGAATATACATATTATTTTCCAAACAAATATCTACTAATTTTCTTCCATTTTTTTGTATAACGTTGTCTTGAGAGCATCGTTTGTGAATAACGTTATAAAGATTGTCATTAGGATATGCATACAAGTTGTTTTCACCGTCCGTGTCAGTATAATCTATTAATTGTCCAGTTCTTGCGTTAAAATCCCCACACAATATAACATTCCCTTTGGTAGAGAAATGTTCTGTTTGTCTTTCCAACTCTTCCCAAATGCGCACCGTATTATCACGTCCATAAGACGACGATTCAGGTGGTATATATATACAACCGATGAAAGTATCAAGCTCGTCATTTGTGGAAGAAAGAATTAACCAAACAATGTCAGAATTACTCGTTGGGTGAAACTTGATTAGCGTTCGTAGTTCCTTCTTGATAAAAAACTGATATTCCCCCTGATGCACTGGGAGCCTTGTTCCGTTTTTTCCTGCAGTAATGAACACCAGGGGCAAAGCCTGGTATAAAGATATCGTTAATATCTTCTCGTTCAAGATGAGTTTCTTGTAATATTACTATGTCATAATCAGAACATATTCTGTGTATTTCTTCTTCAAAGAATTTGTTAATCATACTACCATCGATTGTCTCCCTAAATCCTTTAATGTTCCACGAAAATATCTTAACTTTTTTCTGTACCATATGTGTTAATATTGAACAACCAATGTTATTAAAATCATATTATCCAAACACAATTTCATACTGTGATTTAAACTCAAGTGAAAAGGAATAAAGTGAACATTTCTAAACACTTAGTTCAAAGAAGCGCATCTCATGTGGTGCTATGTATGTAGACTCACACTGTCATATCATAATGTCAAATAAAGTATTCGCAATTTTTTTTTTTTTTTTTTTTTTTTTGTGGATGAAAATTTGTCTCAAGAAGTTTTAGTTCTCAGTTGCTCTGGTTACCAGAATCCATAGTCCCAATAACGGTTGTTTTTGTACTCGTTCCAGTCGTATTGGTAGCTGTTGCGGTTTGCCCGGAAGTCCTTGTAGTTGTCACGTTGTTTGTTTAAGTGCTTGTTTTGATAGTCATTCCGGTCAGTCCAGGTGTGGTAGTAGTTGCTGTGGTCTGCCTGGAGATCCGTGTCGTTGTCCCGTTCGTTGTATCGTCTTGCCGTGTATCGGTTGTGGTAAGGCCTGTTGTAGTCGTTGTAACGTCCCTGCCTGTCTGCATCTGGCTGGAAGCGCTGGTGGGGTTCCGCTTGTCGACGTGACGTGTAGAATTTGTCCGGTCTTTGTGTAAAGAACTGTTGCCGACTTCTGTCCTGGTGTTGCTTATTTCTGGTGTTATTTCTGTTAGGGTTTTGTCTCCAGGAGAAGTCATTTTGACGTCTTGTCCCCTTTTCGTTTCTTCCGTTGCCTGTTGTGCTCGTTTTTTGTGGACAGTTTCTGTCTCTAGGGAAGCGTTTGTATGGTCGGGGTCTTTGTTTCTTCCAAAAAAGACTGTGCACGTGCCTCCCGATATTTGTTGCCAGAATACTGGCACCCTTTTTTGAGGGATGAATGATATCTGCTAGATGGTATGGAGATTTTTGTAGATTGTTGTGTTCGATGAAAGATACACTTTTCTCCTGGTAGAGAGCGGCAAACACAGTGGCGTTGACGATTTTCCCCTTTGCATTCAGTTCTTCTTCATCTGTTGGTGCAATATGGCTTACAATTAGTTTGGTCTCTTTACTGCACATGGACTGACATGTCTTCACACAGGTAATGATCTTTTCACTCACTTCCTTTGGTGATAATGTTTTCAATTCATTAATTCCAGCGTGAAGAAGAACCGCATCTGGCTGTTTGCCGTGTAAAGTTTATATCTCTGTAGCACAGTCTGTGATTTTTGGTCGTTTTTTCATGGTTACCTTTAAGCCATATGAATTTCCAAGCCGTTCAGCATCAACCCCTTTTAACACAGAATCATGTAAAATGAGCAGACTGGGCAATTCATCATAATCCATGTCTGTGTCACTGTTGCTTGTGTCTGTGTTTTTGTCAATGTCTGTATCAAAAAATAAGGTACGGGCAGGTTTTTCTTTTTCTTTCAGATCAGTTTCGTTTTGCGACACAGTTGATTCTAAGGTAGGTCTAGGATTTGGTGTCGTTTTGAGAGAGGCACTACCTTGTGAATGCTGAGATGTGGCATTTTTTTTGTTTTTCTGGTATTTTGGGAGGTCTTTTTTGTGCAAATCAACTGACTGAGACGTATCAGTTGATTTCTGGGTCGACACAGGAGTTTCTACGTCTTCTTTCGGTGATGGGGAAGGTGACACAAATGACGCTTTTCCTGCTAGGTCTATCCTTTTTGATGCCATTTTTTCCAATTTCTGTACATATCATATCCTGCTTTTCTTGAATCTGTAGTTTCATCAAGATGATTGCATCCTCCAAGTTATCAATTTTTGTGTTTATGTCTTGTTGAAATGCAAAGACTTTTTTCTGTAAATAGTCACTGTGTCCTGCAGTGTCATCTTGTTCTTTTGTAGTGTTGTCATGTGACGTCATTTGGTGCATGGCCATGAAATCTTCCATCATTTTGTCGTCAACATGTGGTTCCGCGCACAGCTGGCATGAAAATTTTCTTTGTGTTTTAAAAAAAAGGCAAATCTGGTAGAGAGGGAGCTTGGAGCAGGACCAGTGAACTCTTCGATGGCAATCGGTACACTTTAGAATTCTTTCTTTTTTGTTTACTTCACAGAAACATGCGTGTTTTTCATTGTCTTGTGTAGTTTTAGAACGCTGTTCTTTTTCAGTTATTTCTTTTGTTTGATCATCTGCTGTTTCGTTATCAGAGACCTCATAATTTGTCAACATACATTTTGAGTCATTGTTTTTCTTTTCCAGTATAATTTGGGGGTTCAAATGTCCTGCTTGCCTCATAGCCTCTTTGGCTTCTTCTAGCGATTCGTAGCCTCTGTGTACTGCTCCCGAGAATCCGTTGACCGACTTAGATGCTAGATTCCAGTTGTCGAAAATGCCAACAGATCTACCGACACTTACCGCATAAAATTGTTTATGCACACAGTTCTTTTTCATGGTGGTCATATTTCTTCACACTTGGATTGATGAAAATTGTGTTTGGCAATATTTTTCAATAGCATCGATTCAGGTTCTGTCGATTGTCCGCCATCTTGGATCTCTCTTCTGTCACGTGTGTGTGTGTGTGTGTGCTTTCATCTCCCTTCCTCCTAATGTATCAAATGTATGCATAATATGGTTATATGGTTGGGGGGGGGGGGGGGGGGGGGGGGGGGGAGTAAAAAAAAAACAAAGAAAAAAAAAACAACCAAAGAAAAAAAAAACCGGAACTCTCAGTATACATCATAAGCTGTACAAAAGGCATGAGACAGGGCAGTGCCAGTAAGCCAACGCTGTTTCCTTGACTCATAGCTGACGTACCTTCAGGAATCACTGAAAATGGAGGACATCCCGAAAGACTACCTACCCCTCAACCCGCTGACATATTGGATCATTGCTGTCTGCTGGCATTCTCTTTTTCGGCTGAAAATTCACCTGGCTTTTTAAACACCTTTAATTTCAACACTCTTTCTAACGCTGCCGCTTCACGTCAACTCGGTGTCAACATGAAAAGCAGCGACATCGCAGGACGGGCACGTGGGCGGGGTACGTAGCAGCACGGGAGGGGGGAGGTATGCTTTCGGAGAGGCAAGGCAATGGGTGCTGTGTGCACTTTGTTCTAAAGATCCCGGAATTTAGTTCCACTGCATGCGGTAATTAAAACATTTTTTTTAAGGAACCTAAAGCAAATCTGTCAGTTAAATTGGACAAACAAATTACAAGACAAAGCACAACGCGTTTCGACCTCTTGGGTCTTCTTCAGGCAAGATAAACAACACCCACGACAATGAAAAGGAAGAACGAGCAATCTTCGATTTTCTTTTTTCTTTTCCTTTTTTTTTTTTTTTAAATGGTCATGTCCTATCTATTGTCCAGTATGGATTTGAGAAGATACGTGATTGGTCGTTCTTCGTTTCCATTTTCCCAAATGTTGTTTCCCTTGCCTGAAGAAGACCTAAGAGGTCGAAACGTGTCGTGTTTTGTCTTGCGATTTGTTTGTCCCCTGTGAACAGGCGGATTTCCTTTAAATTCCTTTTTGAAACACATCTCGGAATTCACTTCACTACTCGTCTGACCTAGCGAGCAGAGTATAAAGCATGCTTTGCTGTGCGTCTGGCTAAAAACGTTTATAGCTTCATATGTTCTTTCATGGATTTCTTTTAAAAAACAAAAAAAAAAATCTTTATGGTCATGCTCCACCGATTGTCCGGTGTGGAGCTGAATTGTGATTGTTGAGCACATGGTAAAAGTTGTACATCTGTTCCCTCTAAAGACATTCTTGGATGTTTGGTTTGAAACGACAAACAATATCATTCAACTTACATATGGAGATAACAGGTCGCTATCCCACTGATATGAACACATACCCTCCACCCACCCCCACCCCCAATCATGTTTTAAATACTAGTTCAAAGTGTTACAAATGGATGTAGAAAGATGACAATCTTGATGCAGAAAGATTACAATCTAAACCATACAAAATGCTGCCGGGTATAAAACTGCCAAGCTAAGAAAACTTGGGCATCAGTTATTCACAAATCTTTTGTTCTTAAATGGAAGTAACTTGGGCATCAGTTATTCACAAATCTTTTGTTCTTAAATGGAAGTAGCTTCGTATGGATCAGTCAGGAGTTGAAAACGTGAAGTGCCAAGTTGAAAAACTTAAATCCTCTCTTGAGAAAGCTTTTTCCACAAAGGTCAAACGATGGCAGAGTTGGAAGAAGAATATTTGGAAAAGTTGTAGATTTGCCATTTAACAGAGCATTTACCATTTCACGAAGTTGTGACGTATGTCTTCTGTTTGACACTCAAAGACATTTTCAAAATATCATATGACAAAGGTAAGGTTCGGAGATACTGCTATTATTGTGCAGAGGTTTCGTAACATACAAAAGTTCATGAAAACGTTGATATATGACGTCCACCACGTAGGGAGGCCAAATGATGACGACGTCCTTTTTTTCTTTCCTGTTCAACGACTTAATGATTTGCAAATAACTGTATTCCTCAAACGTCTGTTAACAATCCAAGTCTTGTTTTTGTTTCTTTTTCTTTTCTTTTTTTTTCACTACTTAGCCGTAGGGCAAATCAGAATCAAAGAGAGCATCGAAAAATGTTTCCTAATACTTGCACAACGGCTTCAAACGACGCACTTTTTGAGTGAATAAACTTCTGATCATTATGCTACAGTTAACGGGGTGATGATGCTCCCCCCATTGGTGTCATGTGACGTTGTTCGTTCACATTCACACCTTTCGACTTCAGTTTGAATCGTTGTAACAGTGTAATCCTTTCAGAATGAGCCTTGCCTTATCACGAAAAACAACTCTCTCTCTCTCTCTCTCTCTCTCTCTCTCTCTCTCTGCTTCTCCTGTTCCCTCACCCTCCGCCCCTGAACCTCAATTCCCCCTCCCTCCCTCCTCTCTCCCTCTCTTCTCTCTCTCTCTCATCTCTCTCCTCTCTCTCTCTCTCTCTCTCTCTCGCTCGCTCTTTTCCTCTCCCTCCCCACTCTAAAAAAAAAAAAAATCTCAAAAAACCTGTTTCAAGAGCCAGATCGCATATCATCAAATGGAGCTATTAACAGAAGACAACAGTAAAAGACGGCCATCACAATCACTAGAAACAGAGAGGGCAGGCAGTGCTGAGGATGTAAGTGTCGACATGAACATGGGAAACAAGCTGTGTAGGTTCCGAAAGAGTGACGTTTAAAAATGACACAACACAGTCATGAACAGAGGCAAGGACGCTTGTTACACATGTAACACGCTTGTTACACATGTAACACGCATGTAACACGCTTGTTACACATGTAACACGCAAGCTCCACCGTGGGGGAAAAAGCGCGAAAACTGTGCTGGTCGGGAGCGAAGGAAGGGGGGGGGGGGGGGGGGGGGGGTAGTGAGGGTGGGGCAGGGGTTGAGGAAGGAGGGTTAGAGAGGGTTGCGGGGAATAGAAGCAACGCCAAAGCGACAGAACATATTTCGCCACTAATCTCACACGATGGTACTCCGGGCAGCAAGCAATATAGCGTTTCTGATGTCTTAAATGCCAAGCTGGATTTCCAGAAAACACAACTCCCCAAGCTATACTGCCGCTGTGTCTCATTGGATGCCTGTGGTGTCCGTTGTAACGGCTGCCAGCAAGAAAAGGTCAATCGTTTGTTATGCCGCTGTCAGGGGGATCGCGAAGAGAAGCGCCTGGTTTCGTTTCAATACGTCGAAAACGTCGAACAGGCTAAGTGAGCAGTAAATCACCTTTCGTCTTTCTATTTCACCCTTTCCTTTGTAGATTTGTTGACATAGATCTGGATCCGTCTGCTTTTTTATACACCAGCTTCTTTTTTTTTTTTTCTTTTTTTTTTTTAATTCCTGACGTTTATTCTGTGACACAACGGAGGCCGGTTCCTGAACAAGTGCATTGATAAAGGTTTGGGGTCCGATAGTCCGAAAACTTCACGATTCCGACGTTTCGATAGTTCGACAAATCACGATTCCGACTTTTCGACAATCCGACAATTTTGTCGGACCAACGAAACTTGTTTTGTAATGTTTTATTTTTGTCCAATAGTTCGACACATCACGGGTTTCGACGTTGCAATACCAAGAGAGAGGAGAGAAGGAGAGAGAGGGGAGAGAGAGAGAGAGAGAGATATTTTCTTTCAATATGTCAGACTAACGGGGAAATTATAAAACTGGTTGTGTGTCGGATTATCGAAACGAGTTGGAATTGTCGGAATCGTGGGATGTCGGACTATCGCTACTTTTTCTTACAGTGTCGGATATATGAAACATCTGAACCCTGGGGTGTCGGACCCCACCGATGTGCGACTATCGAAACGTCGGACTGCCGGGCCCAGCCCATTGGGATACACGGGCTGCTACTTTCAAGTTGAACAGGCGGATTACCTGCCAGTCCCCGTAACTCTGAACTGAAAAATAACCGCCCTTGTTCTGGTTATATCGTACTTTACTGTCGTAAAAAAAGAAAAAAGAAATGAACAAAAATAAAATGAAATACAATAAAAAAAATAAAAGAAGAAAAAAAAAAAAAAAA
>JAMYXO010005754.1:0-14864 GCA_033310375.1 Conus canariensis
AAGTTCATCCTTCATCTTTCCAATTACTTTCTTGTTTACAGTTGAATGTAAAGGGCTGTCTTTTGGGTAGTCGCATGTGTCGTACCATCCGTCAGCTCCTTTGGCTACCTCCGCCTCTAAATCCTTATAGAAATCTTCAGTTGGAACATCCAGAATAAAACTATCGGTGTCCGTGTAAAGGACTCTCGACTTTGGGTACAGCGGTTTAAAGTAGTCGTATAGAAATTCTAGCATTAACAGCTTTGACAGCTCTAACACGGCAAACCCGATAAACACCGGCTTGTCCAACTTCACATTCTGTTTCTTCATCATAACGCCAACTAGGCTGTCACTAAACCGTCTAAAGTCTTGGTAGTTAGGTTTAGAGACCAGCTTAATTGCTTGTTTTTCTTTCGTAACTAATCTTACGTCTTTACGATTGTGTACGTTCTCCATCGTCTTGCCAAAACAGCTGTTGTTCATTAGTTTAAAAAAGTCTTTTTCTGAAGCGTCAGTGGCCTTAGTTCTTAGATCGGTGTTCTTCGTGATGTATGGTCTCATGAAAGGCTCTTGTTCAAATTCTATAATTCTGTGAACAGCTCTTAGTTTCAGTCCGTGTCTTAAGTAAAACTGTAGCAGCCGGTAATGACAGACATATTTAGTCTTGTGTCGAAGATTAGGCACAAGTTTGGGCGGTTCTGTGGGACTCATCTTTAATCTTTCCGCTGCTAGAGGATAATCATTATGAAGGTCATGCAACTCTGCGGGATAATCTAAGTCTACCTCTAAGATTAGTCCTATTGGATAATCGTGTGTAAGACGCGGTAGATAACTCAACACTTTATTAACGTCATGAGGCCCGTTTATCATTTTAAAGTTTCTTAATGGCAGTGCCTGGCTCATGGCCCACCCATACAGATTGTTGGCATCTAAGTACATCAGATAGTTGGATGGTTTAGTTGGATCATAATCGTCTAAATACTTGTTGTTGGCTCTGCGGTAAGGATGACAGGCCATGCTAATGCCTCCCCTCAGCCCATCTTCAATCATCTGAAGTGTATCCAGATCCGATATTAAGTCAATCTCAATGTTTGTAGACTTCAAGAATGCGTCCCAAGACAACCCCGGGGCAGAGATGTACTGTGATGAATCTAGACCGTAATGTTTCATGCAAGTAGCTCTGTAATTCTGAAAGACATCAGCTAATAAACACACGTCGGCCAATAAATACTGATCGTGATAATCTCCCATCGTTTTGCAGTGTAATTCTGTCCAGGCTTTCTGGGCGTATTCATAGTCAGCGTCAGATATGCCTCCACCTCTAAGACGGCTGTAAAAGTCTTCCTTAAGCGGCAGCGCCGGCTCGTCAAACCTGTCCCACGAGTCCATGTATTCATAAGGATAGACGCCTTTACGGACTAAAGATGGGTCAAATATTTTTTAGTGATTGGACAGTCTTGTAGTGATTCTGCTAGTTTGCTTAAACTCCCCATCAGATGCTGGGCAGAATCATAGAAGGATAAACAGTCTACAGTAAAGGTCATGTACTTTTCTGATGACTGCGCAATACAGCTAACCCTCTTACATTCAGAAGTTATTGCTTGCATGATGAAATGAGAATCATAGCCCCGCAAGTTATGAAAGAAGATTGGCAGTTTCCATTTTTCGGGGTCAACCTTGAGTTGAAGATTGCAACGGCTGTGCGCGGCCCCTCTAAATTTGCCAGTAATGTGATCGTGGTCTCTCACTGTTGGGTTTGCTTCCGCTGCTGTCGCGTCTTTACTATTAGGAGTTAGCTCTAAGCCGCATATCCAGCAGTGGGTGGCTGATTCGTAGCGCCTTTGGTCTTCGGGAGTCATCTTAATGCCTGAAAGGTTCAGCTGATTGGAGAGTTGATTGCGAAGATGCTTCATCTGCTCCAAAAATCGATTAGCTGCGTCGGGGCCTCTGTAAATCTCCGGTTGTGTGTGCCCGCCGTCTGACCTAACAACAACAAACGCATAAGAACAGATCTGATGGCGGGTTAATAAGGTTGTTTTTTGTTCTTGTTGAGGGCCATAGTACTGCGGCAAGATCGCTTCAAAGTCAGCATAGACTACGTATGATCTCATCTGCATTTTGTGTACATTCTTAAAACTAACTTTAGACCCTGGTGGGGGCGTAAGAAGCTCGGTTTTACAGTCTACAAAACTTTTACAATGTTTCTTATGTTCAACAGCTGCCTCTATAGATGGGATTCTAACCAGACACCTTCTACAAAGCTCTTGTTTAGCTGTATTGTTTGTAGTATAAGCCATAAGTCTGCTAATTGATCTGATTAATACATAGTGGCTCTTGGAACCGTCTGTAACCATAATTAAGTCTACGTGTTTGTTAAGCGATTCGCCCAAAGTAGGAGCGTTGGGAGAGATCCTTAGAGGGGCTAGATTGTCTACTGAATTCCATGTGTATACGCTTACGGTTATTGGTTTGTTTTGTTCTTCAAACTGGTCGATACTTTCTACACTCACTGGAAAGGTTATGTTATCAAAGTTCAGCTCATGAAGATAAGGCTTATAATTGGAAACTCTGTTTGCATTATTTTTAGCGTGATGTAAATGCGCCAAAACACACCACATGAAACACATATTGTCAGAATTATGTATGTTTAAGACTGCTCGTTTTAACTCTAACTCTCTTGGGAGAGGGATGAAGAATTGCCGACTATAGGATAGAACTTTGTTTGTCTTAATCTGATTTCAAGGACTGTTCCTTCAGACCAGCCAGAACCTCTTAGCTTAGCCTCTTCACTCGCATGATTAAACTGTGCAAGCATGTAATCGGCCCATTCAGAATTAAAGTCATGATAGCTGATTACTTCTTTCTGTCTAGTTGAAACCCAGACTAGTATACTATTATCATCGGGGGTTATATATTCAATCAGAATGGCCAACAACACTTTTACTGGGGTTAAATTGAAGAGATCCTGGGATTTTAGAAATAGCATGTGTTACGCTTTCCTGAACGTTTTATGAATGGGGGTTTGGTATCCATCGCTTTTGTGATCGTCATTTTTAAGATCAAATAAATAGGTAATACAAAAAAATAAATACTAAAATTTAGCTAATATTTATTAAATTGAGTAATACAAAAAATAAACATAAAATTTAGTTAAATTGAATAGCCGCTCCTTCAGAGTTAGTAAAAATAGACAATTCAACGTCATCAGGAGCCATAATATTAACTAAAATTGCAATACACTTTATAACTGGGTTGGGCCAAGAATCTGGCATTTTACTGATTACGTTGGTTACACTTTCACGAATATCTGCGTGCTCAAAAAGATCCGTAATTAATTCGTCAAACTTGTTTCTTAACTCTTCTTCATTAGCCCCCCGCTCCATCATTAACTCTAAGGCGCAGCATATATTTTTAAGCTCTGTAACTACTTTGGTCGTCATTTTTAAGATCGAATATATAAGTAATACAATAATTAAATCGGGCTCGTTTTTGGGTTTAGTTGATCGTTTGCAAGGTTCTGCTTTGCAATGTTCTTTCTGATTGCTTCGGCGTCTACCTGTTGTGAAGTAAAAGTCTTTCTCCATTTCTTTTGAAGATCGATCTTTTGACGCCTGTAATTATCGCCGTCAGCCATGGCTCGTTTAAATTCTTCGTCTGTTACTTTTCCATCCAGTAATGTATTGCTTATAATCAGCCTTAATGAATGAAGTTTTGCTGTTGCTAGGGCTACAATGGCAGTGTGCTTTTGTAATTTGGGCGTTAGCTTCTTTAAAACAGCACTTACAATCGTGGACATGGCAACTAAACCCAAACCAACACTCCCAAAGGCTATGGATATCGTGTCCCAACTCCAGTAGCTAAAAGAGCAACACTAGACCCAGTGCTTAAGCTGGATACAACCGATGAGCCGGTGATTATATAAGAAAGGACATTTAAAGCTTTAGCATATTTCTTTCTAGTAACCCTATACTTATTTAAGTCACTTTCTATTTCTTCTTCAAGCTCAGTCATGTGCTTTAATCTAAACTGCTGGCCGTCTTCCATTTTAAAACAAGATTTTTTTTTTTTTTTTAATCTTGTACATATCTTCTTATTAACCCTTCTGGCAGCACTTCATCAACAGAGTAAAACGCAATAAAATCAACATACTTAATGAAAATAAAATCGAGTACTGTTAGTTTGTCTTTGTCAACCATCACAGTAACTTTGTCAGAAGATACAGAAGTGTTTATTTCATCCCCGTTTTTAGTAATAACAATAACAAGCTAAGAGGGCCGCCCAAGTTTTCAGACTTTATTTGTACGCCTCTGATTAACGTATGCTCTGGCAAACTAGGATCAGACTCCCTTGGAGTAATAAATAAGCGAAAAAGCATCGTCATTTTTCTAGGCAGTGATTCTAGTTTTGGGTTAAATTCTAAGCCGACGGTGTCGCCCCCCACTTCAGCTAAGGACTTCTTTCTCCGCAGCATATATTCAGAGCCCTGCTTAGTTATTTCAATCTGCTTTTTCTGTTGTGTTCCTGGGACTAGGCTAGCAAGAAGGCGTCCTTCATTTAAAGCTTTTCTAAAATTGTATTTCTTATCAAAGTATACATAGGGGCTTCGTAGTTCAAACTTTAAATTCCAGTTAATGTCAGGAAGCAACGCCCAGGCATTCTCCCGTTTATGAAGTTTGTATTCGTGTTTGCCAAAATCGTTTGCCCTTAGATTTCTTATCTCTTCTAGGGCAGGATATTGCTGCCGTTTTTTATCTTCAATTTCTATTCGTTTGTAAACGCCATCGTCGGTGTACTCAAATCCATAAACATTTCCTGCCACTCCTATTAGATCAAAGTCAGTTGTATCTGCTAGATCTTTTATCTCTACTGCAACGCATTTAGGAGCTAACTCTGCTTTTGATTCTGGTCCTCGAGACATTCTTTTTATTATAAACAATTTATTATAAACAGTCTATAGTAAGCAATCTATAATAAACAATCTGTAATGAGCAATCTGTAATAAACAATCTATAATAAGCAAACGTATTGAACTGGCGGGTCAGTCCGTAAGCATAGTTTAGCGTGCTTAGATTTTTCTAGCTGCTCTTTTATTTTTTTTAGTTCATCCTTGTCCCTGATTATATAGTTTTCACTTAAACATTCTTCAAAACTATCCCTGTCCTTAGTATAGAATAAGATGACTGATTTTAACTGCGATCTAAAGTCTTTTAAGACAGCATTGTATTTCTGAGTTAAGAGCCAAACAGAAACTAATGCGTGTCTTCCGCTAAAGGCTAGCTTAGACAGAGTCCTTCTTTTTTTAACAATGTCTTGTTCAGCTGAACAGTCATCAATAATAAACAGCGTTTCAGTTCCCTCAAATAGCCTATAGTAATGTTCTAAACAGTCGCTTAGCTTGTCAGTAGGATCAACTAAAAATATATTCTCGTCTGTCCAAACAAACTGCCTTTCTTTTAAGACTTGTTGTGCTTAATGGTTGTGCAGAATATAACAATGTACTCGTAATGAAACCTGTAGACTGTTTGTAACAAATCAAGCACGAAGACAGTTTTCCCACACCCAGTAATCCCACAAATAAGCGAGCAGTGCGGGTCTTTAGGCAAAAAGTTCAAACTATCCATCTGTTTTAATAGGCTATTTCTTTCAGTCTATTTTCTTCAATGTTCAGCTGGGCGTCATAAACCACAAAAACGTGCATTTGTATCTGGCCATTCTCCTCCTCTTCCTTATTAATCTGTATGAGTATGCCATCTGACCCTACCCTTCTTCCACTCCCGTGCAGTCTGTTGTCATACGTGATCTAAAATCCAGCCATAGTCCATATTTGTCTGTTAGATAATCTTCGAGTCTTACATCGTGAAGGTGAAGTTTTTTACACACATGATCGGCTATGGGGCTTGTCTGTCTGCCTCCAGCAAACAGTTTTCTTATTTCATCAAAGTGTTGGTCGGGTAAAAGTCCGGCTGAATACAGCTGAAAAGGCTTGCCATCTACTGTGCAAGACAACTGCTCAATTTTTGGGTTGTAAAACGCCTCAGATTCCCTCTTAAAAGGAGCCGAGGGTTCAGTAAATAGCAAGAGAACCCCCTTTAGGGACCTTAAAGAATTGCTTATAGCTATTTCCCAGACAGTGTCTTGCTTGCTTTTAATCGCTAGACTGTGGTGTAAAACTCTTTCAAAGTAAACAACCGCCCTACTTTTATACTGATTTAAGATTATTCTAGCCAGTTCAGGATTAGTAACAACATCAAAATTAAGAGAGATGTTACTGACAGTGTATCTAGCTGTTGGGTCATCTGATAGAATAACAGAGCCGCTGTCATTGAATGTCAGTTCGTAAGTAAGTTTGTCTCTTAGTGCGCCTTGGTAATATGGCTGATGGGTTTTTAACAGTTCAAAATCTAGAGGGATGCAAAATCTGTTCTTAAATGCTCGCGCTATTGCCTGGTCTCCCTCGTCTTCCTTTGCATCTGCAGCATTAAGCCTGTGCTTAAGACCGTTTGGGCTCTGGATTCCTTGAAAGATTTTGTCTTTTCTTTCTGTTCTAGGCAGCCACAGATCAGAATAGAGATTAAAAATGTCTGCGCTACTCAGTGAGAAGACTTCTCTACCTTCCAGTTTAATTACCATATTTTTAATGATGGCCCTGCCTAGGTTAGCAACGACAGTAGCATTAGGATCCACCGACTCAATGTCTATTTTGAATGACAGCCTGGCAGTGCCTGGCATTATAACATCGTCAGCCCCGAGGTCACTAAATCTTACTGTTAACATTTCATTGGGCTCAATTGTTGATGGATTATTTACAACGCGCACAGTCTGTCTTATGCCTTTTATGCCGTGAGGCTCCTTCGCTTTTCTGAATGGATCAAGGTCGCAGCCGTATGGGTTCATTTTTTATAAAACAAAAAATAATAAATATATAAATATGGCTGATGAAGATTTTGGCGCGATTGAATCTATTGAAGAAGAAGAAGACGATTTTGGCGCGATTGATTCTATTGAAGAACCGGGTCCTTCATTGCAAGAAGAACTTGAAGAAGCGAGTTCTTTACTCCCTAGACAGCCTCAAGATGTAGGAGCGGGCTCTGTACTCCTTACAGCTCGTCAAGAACTTTTAGGAGTAGGCTCTTCACTCCCTAAAGCCCGTCAAGAACTATTGCGACAACGAATTGAATCATTCTATAAAAGTATAGAGCGGGAGCTGCCAGCCGCGATCGGTCCTGACGATTTTGAGATGGAAAAAGGGGGCCATTTGTATATTAGGACTAGTAAAGGAGGCCGCATAAGAGTTACTACAAAACCAGACCCAACCCAGTTTTTAAGCAGGAGCACAATTCTTAGAGAGATCCCTGTTGCTGACCAAAGGCGGTTAAACTTTATTGTCAATCTAAGGACTGAGGCTATTAGTGCTTTACAAAGCATAGTGCGAGAGCTGCCAACACGATCTGAAATAGAAATGATCCCTATTCAAGAATTAACTCAAAGAGCAGATGAACTAGTAGCAGAACTTGAGACGAGTTTTAATGAAGAAACACAGTTAAAAACAATTGCTGGTTCTCAAGTGCCTAGTCAAAGAGAAGGTGAGCTGAGTCCTGATGAAGAAACGGCTTTAAAAACAATTGATGATCCTCCATTGCCTGAGCGCGAACACGAGGTTCTTAAAGCTAGAATCAAGGATCTTGAAGCTGAACTGCGCGACCTCGGGTCTGCTAAGTCTGCTTTAACAACTATAAACGAAGAACTAAAAAACAATTTGAGAAAATTTAATGAGCTAGAGAGATAGAAGAAGAAAAAAATAAACTGGCTGATGCAGATGATAACAATTTAGAGCCGGAAGAAAAGGCTAGAATACAGACGAAAATACAGAATTTAATGATAGAAAAGACAAACAGGTTATCAGCGTTGTATATTAACAGAGAAAAAATAGATACTCAAATAAGCAGAATCAGAGAAACTATAAACAAAATGATTTATGAAAATACTACGCTAGCAGAAAGAATAAGGACTCTGTTCAGAGAGCAGGGGATTACAATAGTTAGTATATTAACGGCCGTTGGGTTTGCTATCTCTACACTGGTTTATGCATTAACTGACAGGGCCAGTAGCTCCTCAACGCCTCAGCCCGGTAAAAGTTGGATTAGAAAACAACTGCACCATCTGGCAAACCTATTAAAGAAGTTAGCTGTCAAAGCGCTTGATGCTCTGCCTGGCATAATAGGTAGTGTTGTTAGTTGGGTTTTGTCTACCATAGGCAAAGTGGCTGGTTATATGGCTGACCATCTGTGGACTTTGGGGGTGCTGGCTGCCGGTTTAATTTTTAGTGAAATAAAGTATGGCTAATCCAGTAAAAGTTAAAAACACAACAAGGGCTGTCTTTTCGCTAGTGTGTCTGTCGGGGTGAGGCACATCAACGAGCGGGGGGTCGCTTTCGGGGCTGCTTATAACTGGTGGCGGTGGGTCGCTTTCTGCAGGTTCTGGGCTAGATACTTTTTTTTAAATGGCTGGCGCGGGTCTTGTGTTTAAACCTTGATTGTGTCCTAAGTTTTGATCGTCTCCATCTATGAGGATTTCATTATTATAATTCTGTATCATGCCAATCTGCAGTCTGAGGTCAGAAGGCAGCATGTATAATCCATGACCCACAACAAAGTCAACCTTTGACCTAGCATGTGAAAGAACGTTTTGGTACCTTTGTATGCTGGAAGGCAATCAACAGCAGAGTTAATAGCATCTTCTAAATTGGCTAGAAATTGTTTTCTGGCGTCAAAGCCTGTAGATTGATCCACTATGCTAGACTTGGTCTGTGCTTGCGCTCCTAATAGACACCAAACGTACGTCCGTATGGAGTCATTAAGCCTTTGCACTCCCGGCATTGTTAGGCCTTTACTTTCATCTAAGATAAATGTTGCCCAAGCATTGGGGTGTTTTTGTTCTATTGATCCCAATCTAACTTGAGAGTTTGGCTTAAAAGAGGTGTGGCCGGGCCAGTAGTCAAAATTATACTCTCTATGCGTGCCCCACAAATACAATGTGCCTAACCCATGATTGCGGTCTAACTTTTGTCTAAAGTTATTTGAAGGGTTAATGTTAAATTCGTTGCAGATTCTTTCATATGCATTCTTGTCCATTGGGCTGTTAAATGGATTAAACGCGTTGTCGTTGGGGAGGGGTACTTGTAGTTCAGTTAGTATGCGTCTATACTGGTAATAAACATGAAAGTTATATACTGACCTTACTAAGAGATTGGGGTGGTATAAATGGTTTGCATATGAAACACCGCAGCCAGTAGTTGAACAGTAAATGGCAAAATTTAACTGATTCTGGTAAAAAGCCATAGGGTTGGATGACCATGCTGATGGCACTCTATCACTCTTTATTGGAGGATTTAAATATCTAGTTAGTGGGTTTACAAGTCTGACTAGAAAGCCATATGATTCATCCACTGCAATGGTTAGGTTACTAAAGTCCAAAGATTTGGGCTCATAAACCCCTCCTACGTCGTAAGTGGCACTTTCATTATATTTAAAAGGTTCCATTTTTAAATAGATTTTTTAAGAAGGATTTAAAAAGGATGTTCCTTTATATAACCAAGCAAAACCAGCGCGTGTTTTTAAAGTATTCAGTTAACAATAAAGGCGGGAGGTGTAGGGTTGCTCTTAGAGAAATTGGTTTTAAAGTTAGGTGGATTAATATATCTGAAAAAGCTAAGAATAACTGGGCGAATGTTAAGGACGGGCAAGGTAATTTATTAAAGCAGTTAAAAATACCTGATGGTTACTACAACTTTTGTTCTTTAAAAGAAGTATTTAGCAATTTTGGCATTAAGTTAAAAATTAATGAGGCAAATCTTATAATTACTATGCACTTTCCAGAAGAAAGAAGAGAATACACTTTTCCTAAAGGTCTTGCGCGAATCTTGGGCTTTTATGATAGCGGTGAAACGTATAGCGTTAACACCCATAAGTACTTAGAAAGTGGCCTTTATGAGTATGCAGGTAGTAGAGCATCCGATTTTCTAATTAACCCAAGGGTGTATGTCCATTTAAGTGAATTAAAAACAGATGCTAATTTGTTTAATGGTCAGCCATCTACGATTCTAAGAGTGTTGCCATCACTTGAAGTGGGGTTTTGCGATTATCAGTCATATACATTTGACAAAAACAGTCAATTTAAAAAATTAGTTGGTGAGGATATAAATTCGGTGTGTGTAAAAATAACTAACCAAGACGGGAAACCAGTTGTTTGTTCTGATTTGTTAGTAGTGCTCGAGATAGAAGATTTAATCAGAGAGAAAGTATAGATACTTGCCAGCAGTCTTACGCGCCATGAACAATGAAGAATTTAAAGCAACGGGTCTTAAGCCAGTGAACGCGATCAAATTAAAAAAAATTAGCATTACTGAAGATGTGCAGGGTAATCAAAAACTCTTGCCTTTTGGATTAAAAGTAAGATACTTGTATGCCCTGGAGAGGCAGAAGGTGATGCTAGAATTAGAGCCACAGACCCTATATGGAGCGTAGACGTATATGAAGTTGAAAGAATTATGAAAACAACCCCTCCCGTGTATTATTTAAGAGAGACTCTTTCTTCTAAAAAGCCTGCCCCTAAAAGATCGTTTGTTCGCGAAGAGTTGCAAGTTGTCCCACCAAACACAGTGCCTGTTAGTTAATCAGAGAGAAAGTTTAAATGTGCGGTTCTAGAGCAGGAAAATTATTTTGCCCGCAACCCCCACTTTTCACGCGATTAGATTTGTTTAATTTTGTAGGTTTTTAGCTTTTTTTTTTTGGCTGAGAGAATTTGATTATGTGAAAAGGGGGTTTGCGGGCGAAATAAGATTTGCTGATCTAGAACAGACATTTAAACTTTCTCTACATATGTACAAGGGCATAAGTGAAAGTCATGATAAAACCACATGCACATGATATGTACATGTTCATACACTCCACGTTTTGCTCAGGTGTAGCAACATACACACTGAAGAAGAGAGTATTTGTTTTACTAATTTTATTAACAAGACTTTTAGGCATAAATATAAACTGAAGCGACTTTTGTCGAACGTGTCAACCCCCAAAAAAGAAGTTTTTCTTTTCAACAAATTTGAAAAATTATTGACAAGGCTCCGCCGAAAAATGCAGACAAACGAAACAAGACAAAACATGATGCGTTTCGACCCCTTAGGTCTTCTCCAATATACAACATACAGGACAATGAAAATGAACGAACAATAACTTATCTTCGTCTAATGCGGCGCAAAATAGGTGTTTTTTTTTCTTCTTTTTCTTTGTGTAACAGGACCACTCATGCAGTTCAATTGAGTCCAGTCCTTTTGGGTTCGATTCCCTGCCTTTTTATTGAAGAAAACTTGTAACCCCCCCCTATTTGTGGAATTAAACATATCCACATGCAAAATGAATGCTGTCCTCACTGGTATTACTGAACCCCAATGCTTTCAAACACAATGCCTTGCAAACAAAAGTTAAGTTGTAACTGAGTACTGTTTATTTTACAAAACTAGGCCAATAGCAAACAGAAAAAATAACCAATCAGAACTGTGTATCCAAAGAGATAAAAAAAAAAAAAAAACACTCAAAATATTGGGTCACACACACTGTTCTCTCTTTCCTTTCACTCTGTCAGTGGTGTGTTGGTGTGTGCTGTGTGTGTGTGTGTGTGTTTCTCTGTCTCACTGTCTCTCTTCTAGCTCCTAAGCATCACTGGGTCACATTTAACTTCCCAATACGGTCAATAAACAAGAGTACCTACATGAAATATTCAATTCACGCTAATTGTCTTCAAAGAAAACTTCAGAAAGACAACAACAACAAATGAAATACAAACAAGAAAGCAAAATGATCTTCATCATATAAATATGCAACTCACAATTGCTCTTAGATACACGGTAATTCATTAGTCCAATGCTTTCGTCACTGATCGTTCTAGTAATTTTCAAAACTGGTATAGACTCAGCAAAGGCAAACAAACAAGGTAGCCCAGTCTGGCAATCAGTTAATGTGCAATGTACACAAAGGTCCATTTTCCCACCTCCTAAATCAGGTCAAACAAAACATTAAATCAACACACAGCACCGGTGGCAGATCTTTTTGTTGATATTTTATCATCTGAACAAGTAAACTACTGGTGATCACAGGTTCAAAGGAACACCATTTGTGTTCTACCAAATCAGCACCAAATATACTTCCTTTCTTTCTTTGTTGTTTCTGTTTAACTTGAGTATCATGCTACAGCAAAATGAAGTATTTTAACTTATCAATGTCTGTCTCAGTTGCCAAAACAACGCAACTTTCTGGCCTGAGTTGCTATGAAGAAAACACAGTAACAATAACAATAAAAAATTCTAAAGCGATTGAAAAAAAAAAAGAAGAAACAATGGGGTTAGCAAGTAATTTGGAAGTTATTCTAGGTTTTGTTTCGGTCAGAAAAATGCTTGTGTAGAAAGGTTCCTAAACAACAAAATAGCTTTTTTTTTTTTTTTTTTTTTTTTTTTATTAGATGAGGACTAATATTTAAGTTTTCAAGACTGGGTATGTGAATGACGCAAACATTTTTTTCCATTTGATAACAGCAATTTCCATGAAGTTTTGCTTTAAAAAATTCAGATTTTAACATGGCAAGTCTATCAGTCATGTCCCACTTTCTAGGACCAGGTTTTAAACCACTTCTTCAGAAAATTTTCAGATTCACATTTAAAAAAAAAATGGTGAGTAAACCAAATGTCCAATATCTTGCAATGTGTAAGATTTCACATAAAATTCAACCTTAACTTAAATGTATCTAAATAACCCCCCAAAATACTCGCAACTCGATTTGATTTTTCAAAAGAAACTTGGTGTCTACAAATCAATACATATCTGCAATTTCAGAGATTTAACATTCAATATCAACAACATGAATTCTCGCTGCGCATACTTGTATATTATCTGATCATCATTACAAGAACTTATTCACTTAAAAAAAACAACTGTGGTATGGATTCTCTCTGCCTTCATCCCCAGTCAATTTCAAACTGTTGTGCACACTGACCATCAACCTGAATAGTGAATTTAACATTTTTTCAAAAAGACAGGCAATTTGTCTACTTGACTCGCATGTGACCTGGGTGCGGTTGGGGTCTGAAAACTGAACGACCAGTGGCACATGTTGATACAAAATATCCACATCAAAGCATGTTTTCATCACACAGAACATTTTCCCCAAAAGTGGTCTGCCTGAATCTACATCAATTTGCCTGAATTCAAGCTTCAGGCACATTCACTTGCACTTATAAAGTTACACCTATTTGCAAAAGCAGGATGAAGGGCACAGGACAGATGGAGAAGAGGTAGACACAACTGTGACAACACCCGATGACTGTCACTGAAGATGTTAGAGGCAGTCAGCACTAGCAGTGGCTCACGACATTATAAGACCTCACTTCTGTTACAAAATCTATGAAAACGTACATGAAAACTGTCATTTTCAGATCAAAGATTGTGATCCACATATCACAACACTTACTTTGAAAAAGATATGCACAGTACAAAAGTGTGCTAGGCATTAGTCATACTCTTTTGCTAGATTTGCAGACCCAAAATGTTGTGTAAAGTGGAAAGAAAAACTTAAAGATCACTTGGAAAATGGTCCTATCAAAATGAAAAAAAAAGAAAAAAATCACACTTAAATGACTTCAGATCCGAACTGTACGCAGGATAATTGCAACAAACGTAGTTCTCAAAGAAATCAGAATAGTAAATAATGACTGCTGCAACTTGCGTTAAATATTTTCTGTGGAGGTGTGAACCGGCGGACAAATTCTGGTCAGGCCCTGAAAGACTATTTAAGAAAAATTGTCCATTTTCTTGGTATATGAAATCCAGGTAAAATTTTGTCACAGTTTGAGAGGATCTTGGTGTCAAGACAGTTGCTGTTACAGACTCTATAGCTCTGTTTGATAAACAGTACATCTTCAAATTCAAAACAAATAGTACACTCCACTCACTTCTTTCACAAAATAACTGAAATATGAGAACAAAATCAGAGAAAATAGTAATAAAATAAGAGGCAATTGCTCCAAAATTTACAAACATTGGACCTTTTATATTTCTATTTCTGACCCAAGTGTCTGGAATCTGAATCAGACTTGAATATATTTATGATTTTTTGCCAGGCACAGACGTATCATTATGAAGTTATGAATATCTGTTAAGACTACTATGACAGCAAACAAAGAAATAATATGAAGCTGGTAAAACATGTATTATGGTAAAGCATAAAAAACATTTGACAGATAATATAACTGGTCAACACATATTCTCAGAACTAAGAGCTTGCCATGTTGTCTGCTATTGCTAAGGGGGCCGGAATAGCTCAGTTGGTAGAGCGCCTGACTCGTAATCTTGGTGATCCTGGGGTTGCGGGTTCGAATCTCCGCCGGGGCGTTTCGGTACAGGGGGGTTTTTCCCTCGGAGTTAACATTAGTTCTGACTCCATTTCCCATACGGTCCTTCGAATGAGACTATAAACCGAGGTTCCGTGTGTGAACGCACGCATAATATCTTGCACACACGTAAAATCCCATCACCAACTTTCGGAAGAGTAGGCCAGTTTGGCCGTTGGTATGGATGACACGTTACACACAGCATGCACCCTGCGTAAGAAATGGAAAGAATGAAGGAAGTAAACAAACTGAGTGAACGATATTGACTGGATGACACGGGAAACGACTGAATGAAGCGCCAGCTGGCAGCTGTTCAGTCGGCACTACCCAGGTAGGCAGCCCGTTGTGTAAGCGAGTGTTGATTGTAAAGCGCTTAGAGCTTGGCCTCTAGCCGAGAATAGGCGCTATATAAGTATTCATTATTATTATTATTATTAATGCTGACTTC
>JAMYXO010000574.1:0-42498 GCA_033310375.1 Conus canariensis
CCAAAATTTTTAAAAAACTATGAAAAACCACCAACCAAGGCTTAAAAGGGAAAAAAAACATAACCCCTACAAAAAGGTCTAAAAACCCAAAAAATTAACTTAATAATAACGAACCACGACCCCCATAATAAATAAAAAAAGAGACATAGATTAAAAAATTGAAACCAAAACTAAAAAAAAACAGTAAAATACCCACAAAAAACATTAAACAAAAAAAGTTTGCCCAAAAAAAGGGAAACCAAAAAGACATCCTTTAAATCCACCCCAAGTGCCCCGCACAGATCACCTTTTGGGAGTAAATAATAACAACATTAAAAATTCAAATTCAAACATACAAAAAAAACATGAAATGGCATTCACCGCGCACGTGCGCGCGTGTGTTATTTTTTGTGGGGTGTTTGTGTTGTTTGTGGGGGTGTGTGGTGGGGTGGTGCGTGTGGGGGGTGCTGCGTTTTGTGTTTTGTGGTTGTGTTTTTGGTGGGGGTTGTTTTTGTGGGGTTTTGGTGTTGTGTGTTTTTGTGTGTGGACTTAGTTTGGGTATTTAAGAAGAAAAAAAAGAGAAAGGGGAAGAGAAAGAGAGGGGAGAGAGAGAGAAGGGGGGACCACGAAAATTATACAAAAACGGCCCCAAAAATTTTTCTGACTGTTTTCAACATTCAATTAAACTCCCGAAAATAAAGGAAAAAACCGGGTTTTGGGGGTCACCACTTTTTCCCCCCAATCCGAAAATTTTTTGTCACCAACGAAACTTGTTTTTTTTAATGTTTTATTTGTGCCAATAGAAACGGGCTGCTCCCCCGGGAACCCAACCCCCCCTTTTTACTTTTTCTCTTTTTTAACAAACATACATAATGTGGGGATTACCTTGTTTAAACACCAAATTGAAAAACTTTTGAGATTTAAATTTGGGGGGGCTTAACCCTTTCCTTTTTTTTTAACTTTTAACATCATTTTCACCATCCCTTTCTAAAAATAAAATAAATTTCTGCAAAACCCCATCGGCCCATTCGGATCACCCTGGCTCATTTTAGACCCTATGCCCCTGGGGCCCCCAAAAAAAACCCAAAGGGGGTCACATAAAAAACCGGCCAGTTTGGGGGGGTTTTTGAAAAAAAGGCCCTCCAAAAATATTTAAACTTTTAAAATTTTGTTTTTCCCTTTTTTCTTTTTGTCAAATTTGGGGCCAACCCCCCAAACACCCCTTTTTAGTGACCTTCCAGTTTTGGGTTTAGGGGTTTTTTTATACCGCGCCGGGAAACCCCAACCCAAACAAAAGGGGTTTTGGGGGGCGTTTAAGCCGCGCCATGACCCAGAAAAACCCAAAAAACGAAAGGGGAAAGTCACTAGAGGCGGGAAAAACAAATTTAACTTTTTCAAACCATAAAACCCAAATTTTTTTAAAACACGGGCCAGCAAATCCCCAAGGGTTTTATCTTCAAGATTTAAATAATACGAAACACAAACAAACGTTTTCAATACAGGGTTTTCCTACTCCCCCTAAGGGGAATGGGTTTTATTTTTTTAAAAACAACCCAAAAGCAAAATAAAAAAGGGCATTTTTCCCTTACTTTTTAGTCACTTACTTTTAATAAAATTTATTTTAAATACTTTTTTAAATTTGAATATAAAAATGCGGTTTTTAAAAACAAAAAATTTGGGGAAAAAGGGATTTTTTTTGGGGGGGGGAATTTAGCCCCAAAATTTTATACAAGGGAACGTCTAACCCGGCACAAAAACAACGCCGGGGGGAATTTTAAACCCCAAAAAATTTTATACAAGCCGCGTGGGGCCTTTGCAGAAACGCGCCCTTACACCCCCCTTTATTTTTTAACTTGACACGAACCCAAACAGGGCTTGCGCCGACTGGGCCCAATTGTGCAGTTGAGAAACCGGGGCCAACATGTTGACCTGGGATATAAATAAAGGCAGAAGTGAAGGGGAGTTGTCCCCCCCGAAAAGAATTAACAATTAAATTGTGTTTTAATAAAAAAATTTGTCTTTAAATCGTTCTGGGGTTCCTATTAAATCGGCCCCACTTCTTTTTCCCAATTAATTATTTAAAGTTTTTAAAAAGGGTTTTTTTTTCTTTTTTCTTATTTAAGTTTTTAACAAGTCAACAAAATTTCAAACAAGTCTTTCATCAATTTCTTAACAATTCTTATTCAAGACTTTTTCAAGATTTATTCTTTTTTTTTTTTACAATCTCATAAATCTCATAATCATCAAAAATTTTCTTATCAAGTCGTAAATCAAGTTCTTATCAATTTCTATTTAAGTTTTTAAAGTCTCATGAAGTGTCATCAATCTTTACCCAATTCTTATTCAATTTCATTTAAATTATTTATTAATTTCTTAACATATTATTCAAAACAAATGGTCAAAATGAATTTTTTTTTGGGATTCCCTGGAAACTTTTTTGTTGGGCTTTTGTTTTTAGTGGCGAGATTTTTTTGGACTTTTTTTGGTTTTTTTGTTTGGCTTGTTTTAATATTTTATAACCGTAATAACCCCCCCCACAAAAAGACCCAAAAATGACAACTTTTTAAATTCAAAAATTCCATGAGTTTTGGGGTGTTGTAGAAAACCCCTTTTTTGAGGTTTTGGAATAAACTTTTTTTTGGGTGTTTTTACAGCGGGCATTGAAAAAACTTTTGGGGCGTTGGCGGTGTTATTTTTCATTATGATTTATATCTGGCTCAACCTTTTTTTTTTGTTTTTTCCACCGGCAATTTTTTCCGGGCTGCAACACGCCCAAAGAGGGGGCTTTTTATTTCACTTTTTTTCCCATCAATTTTTTTCTGTTTTCTGCTGTTTTTTCCGGGCTCTAAATTTTAAAGGGGAAAAAAAAATCTATATATTAAAATAAAAATTTCCCATGATTAAGGGCGAAACAATTTTTCCAAAAATCGGGAAAAATCAAAACCTAAACTCTAAGTTTTTTTTAAAAGGGGATCCTGCTTAAATCTTACAAAAATCTTTTCAAACCCAAGGGTGCAAACTACAACTATTTTTAGTGAAACAAACAAGAACATTTTGCCCAACATTTTTTAAAACCATTCTTGACCACATTTTCCTTTTCATACCTGTTTTGTTTTTTTACAATGTCTTTTTTGGGCGACATTTGTTTGAATCGTTCTATGCAAATTCTTTTCCAAAGGGTACTGTTTTTTTTTTTTCCAAAAGGGGCAAAAAAATACACCCCTTTCCCTTTTTGCGCATAATAGCTTGGTCACAATTTGATCATTTGTAATCATAATTTTCGGGAAAGTAAATCATCGGCATTAAATTTTTTATTAAAAATTTTAAATTATTTTATTTTTTTTAAAAATGACACCGAAAAAACTTTTAAACAACCTTGTAAAACCTTTCCTGCTTTTTTGGGGCCCCCTTAAGTGTAGGAAAACAAAATGTTTTGGGAAAAAGCCTTTAAAAATGCCAACCCCCCCACAGATCTGGCAAACAAATTTTAAAAGACTCAGAAAAAGGGGGTTTCGTCAACGCTTCTTTTCTACGAAAGATTTTCTATTTAAAAAGGGAATAATTCCAGAAAATATAAAAATTTTTAAAAATAAAAAGGTTCACTGGGTAATAAAGGATTGGGGCCTGTGGTTAATGCCTTGCTTTTTTAGGGGAAGGGAATTACGCGTTTGGTAAACAACAAAAAAACGATGAGAAAAAAAGACATAACAGAGCTAGGGGGAGCAAACTACCCGCGGCCCAACAAGACACCTTTAAAAGCAAAGAAGGACTTTTTAGTTTTTATTAACAAAATTTAAAACAACACCATCATTTACAAAATTTAAAGATTTTGGCCCCGGGCAATAAAAGAATTTTTTCCAAGGTAAAAAGAAAACAATTGAAAACATGCCCCCCCAAAAATTTTCAGCACCCTTTTTTTTTTTTTATAAACCATCAAAAAAACAAAGACCAAGAAAAAATTTTTTATGTTGGTTGGCATTCTGCTGTGTTTTTTGTTCACAAAGATTGGCAAAATAAAAAATAACAAGTTCTATTTTTTCCCCAAAAAAGGATATTGGAAGGGAATCACAGAAATTTAAAAAGCAAAGGGCCAAGCAGCGGATCATAACAAACCAAAAAAGGGTTATCAAAACCCCAAGCGTTTTGGAAAATTTTATCTCCAGCGCCTAAAGGGAATACAAGACCACACTTTTTTGAATATAACTCCAAACCCAACCCAAAAAAGGATCTTCTATATTAACCCCTGTTACAAATTAACAAAAAGTTTTAAGTACCCAATTTAACAGCATTAACATAGCTTCAAGTTACAAAATGGGGAAACCTTAACACAAAAAGTGCTTCTGCTTTTTTCGGCCTTAAAAACTGAATATCAACGGGGACCCTTAATTTATCCTCGCATTTTAAAGGGCGAATGGAAAATTTTTTTAAAGGTCAAAAAATCAATTATTTTTTAAAACATAAGTTACCATTAAAAGGGGGCATTCCGGGGTTCACAAATCACTTTTTTGGGTTAAAAACCTTTAACAAACATTACTAAAGATTTTTCTCCAACCAAATCACAGAAGCTGATTGACAACCCCTTCCAACACAAAGGGTTAAAAGACTCCCTCATTTTTGCGCGCAATGAATAATGAAAATTTAAAAAAAGGGCAAAAACCCATTACAAAGAAAATAAAAAAAAACCCAAAAAAATTTTTTTGTTAAAAGGAGATCTTTTCCATCCACAAACTAAAAACCTTTTGGGGTTTTAAAAGGGGAGTACCTTTATTCCCCGGGGAGAAGCGAAGGGGGAACACTCACATCGGGGCAACAACCCTTTTTGGAGGTTAAACCAAAGAATAAAAAAAAATTGAAAAGGGAACCCCGCCCTTAATTTTTTACGAGAAACTACACAAAAAAACACCACCCCTCAAAAATTTTTGGGGAAAAAGAAGAACTCCCAAAAAATTCCCGCCAAAACCATTCCGTTTAATTTAAATTTTTACGTAAATATTTTTAAATTTAAAAAAGGGAACCCAAAAGAAAAAATTTTACATAAATTTAAAAAAGAGGAAAAAAAGAGCCCTTAGAATTAATCCCAAATCAAAATATCGGGGTTCAGCTTTTAAAGGGAAAACCCATTAATTTGTTTCATGGGTTACACGGCAACGCATCCGTTCCCTACGACCCCAAAATTTTGTTTATCAGAATAAGGGAAAAAGGGAACTTTGAAAAAAAAAAAAAATTTTCTGCACATCAAGCAAACATGAAAAAAATTGTCTGAATTAAAAGGGATATGTTTGGGGACTTCTAATACTTTTTGAAAAATATAAACCCGGGGATAAGATTTTTTTTAAATTTAGCGTTTTCCAATGCCCATTCAAGGGAAAACTCTGGTTTAAAACAAACCACTTTTTTGGTTTTTTTCTATCTAATGACTTCTTTTAAAAAAACAGGTTTGTGTTAACCCGGGGGGAAAATTAATCGAAATTTTTACGTTTTCATATGAAAATCAAATTTTTCAAACAATGCTTCTTTAATTTTAAATGTGATATGCTTGACTGCCAGCGTGCGAATTTTCCCCTGTGCTTTTTTAAAAAATTTTTTTTTTGGGCCTTAAAAAATTTGGACATTTTCAAACCTAAAACCCAAACCCAAACCCTTATTACCCTCCGAAAATTCATCCCCCTTTTAAAACCAAAAAACCTTTTTTTTAAAAATCTAATTGAAAAGGTGAATCTTTAGGAAATTCAATGTGTCTACCATCCACCCGGGCCCTTACCACCCCAAATTTCCCCTTCCCCTTTATAAAATTTCATGGGGATTCGATTACAAAAAAAAATCTTTCTTTTGACAAAACTCGGATCGGGATACGGGGGCTTAAAGTACCCGTAAAAAATTCAAACCCAACAAAAGCTTGACAGCCCCTAAAACAGAAAAACCCAATAAAAACAGGTTTTGCCCCTTTTGGATTTTCTTTTTTTTTTCCACTTTAAATTGCCAAAAAAGTACTTTAAATTTTCGGGAAGCCCTGAAAAAATTTTTGATGTAAATTTAAATTGCATTTTTTCCCCGGGACCAACTAACATCACCTTGTGGGGAATTTTCCATAGTTTTTTCCAAAACCCCCTGTTTTTTTCATCAATTTTAAAAAGTCTTTTCGAAGCTTTCTGGGGGAATTTGGGTTCTGAGCAGTGTTTTTCATTATGAAAGGGTTTCATAATTTTGTTCTTGATCAAAGAAATTAAACCCGATGAACACTTTTAAACCCTTCCCAAAACCCTTTCTTAAAAAAATTGTAAACCTTAAGGGCAACAAAATTTTTTTTTGCCTCGAAATTACAAAATTTTTGGGTTTTTTTCCCTTTTTTTGCCATCTTTAATTTTCTGCTGCTAAAGGTTAGTCATTATTTTAAATAAATTGTTCCTGAGATATTCTAATCAACCAAAAGGATCCACACTGTTATCTGGGGGAAAACCCTGCCCAACCATTTTAATTTTTTGGGGAATAAATCGTTTTGGGGGTTAACTTTTTAAAAATTGCGTAATGGAATGATTCCCATTAGCCCATACAGATTTTTTCCATTTAAATACTTTAAATTTATTTGCCCTTTTTATTTTGGATCATAGTGGGCCCGTTTTTTGGGGGGTTTTGGGGTTTACAGTTTTGGGGGCGACCCATACGGAAATTTCCCCCCCCAATCCTTTTTCCCAATCTTCCTAACTTGGGGCATCAGACAAAAAATAAATTTTTTACTCCAAAATTTTTAAGAAAGGGGCCCCCACTCATCCCGGGTCAAAATAAATCCGCAGGATCCAAGTTTGAATGTTTCATCGGCCCCTTCCTATTTTTTCCCCAAAACTCCCCAAAAAACCCGGGAAATCCCCCATTAAATAGGAATCATGTAGTCCCCCTTTTCGTTTCCCTTTTCCTAACTTCTGCCACGCACTTTGGACATGAGTAACAAAATAAACTGATGTTTTTTTCCCGAACTAAAAAGAACCCCACCTTTAGGGGGAAGGGCGGGTTAAAAACCCTTTTCCCAACTTTCATGACTCATAAGGAAAAACGCCCTTTCTAACGAGCTTGGGGTCAAAATATTTTTTCCCGTTTTTGGGAAATTTTTTAAAGGACATAGCCATGCCCTCTCCCCCCCCCATCAGTTTGCAAGAGTCATAAAAAAAAAAATTTATTTAAAGTGAAACACAGGGTTTTTTTTCTGATACTGCCCCAATTTCCTTACACCCAAAACCAAATTACGCTGCAAAAAAGATAAAGTAAAAACCCTCGCAAGTTATAAAATATAGGCCTTCCAAGTTTTGGGGTTCAAATTTTATTTTAAGATTGCTTTTAAAAATTTTGGCTCTCCTCTAAATTTTTTCCCAAGTGATCAGGGCCTTTTAAACTGTTGGTTTTAAAACTTTTAGGGGGTTAGCTCTAAACCACAAATCCAACATGAGGGGCGGGGGTTCATATTTTTTTTGGGGTTTCGGGGTCACTTAAGATCGGATAAAATAGATTTATTAAACAACTTTAGGGAACTTCTTGCTGCTTTTAAGAAATATTTTGCAACAGGTTTCCCCCCTAAAAAATTTTGCTGGCTTGAAGGAAACCATCCCCCTTACAACAATAAGGGGCAAATAAACAAACGGGTGATTACCTTAAGACTTTTTTGGGGGAAATTTTTTTTGGTCGGGCCCTTCATAAGAACAATAAGCGCCTCAAAGTCGCGAAAACAACATTTTGGGCCCCTCGGGATTTTTTTGAAATTTTTTTAAAAACAAACCCCTTACTACCTTCTCTTGGGATAATTATTCTGTATTGCATTCCACGGACTAACAAATTTTTTACATTTTTCCCACCGCAGCTTGAACGGAGGGTTTTTCCCCTTTTAAAACATTTTTTTTACAGAATTTTTGTTTTTCTTTTTGCTTTAAGAAATATGCTAACGGGCCCTACTCTTTTGTCGTATCAGGGGTGTATGAAATTCCGGAATGGCTCCCATTGGGAGTAATCTACATGGTTTTGGGTTGTTCCCTATTTTTTGGATTTTTCTTTGACACTCAAATTGGCAGAAGGTTGGTTTTTTCAGACCTGTGAACGTAACAGTTTTTTTGGGGGGAAAAAAAAATTCTGTTTTTTCAAACATACTTTTTGTCTACACCAATGGGAAAAACCCACCAAATTAAATCATTGACCCAAATTGATATTTAGATACTCTTTTCTGCTTTTTTTTGGAAAAAATGCAGCCTAGCAAAAACCCAAACCAAAAGGAAACTTTTGGGTTGTCTGTTTTCTTTATTTTTAAACTGCTCCTTGCAACAAATGTTGGGGGTAGGGGAAATTTTAAGCCTTGCCAACAATGGGCCCTCAACTTACCTTTTTTAAATCTGGTCGGGAACTCACCCTCAAACCAACCAACCTCCCTTTTTAAGCTCTTCTTTAGGGCTTCATTAAACTGTGTAAAATTTGACTGCCCAACCAGGTGTTAAGCCCTTTAATGAAAAGAATATCTGGCTTTTTTATTAGACCCAAACTTCAAGTTTTTTCTTCGTTTATTTGTTATATTGATTAAAACAACTAAATTTACTTTAACGGGGAGGGTTTTTGTTATTTTTATTTGGGAACTTGAGAAATACCCTGTCAACGCTTCCCTAAAGTTTTTTGGTTTTCAATAATTTCTAAAACGCCCTCTTTAAAGCTTTTGAAAAAACCTTTTCCCTTTTTCCATTGCATCTAACCAAGAGTCAAAAGGGGCCTTATATTTTTATCCACGGGGAGTTTTTTTTTCTAACCAAAATATTTTTTTTTTTAAAATAAAAAAAAAAAAAAATTTTTAATTTTTTCAAACAAAAATCAAGGTTTTTTTGGCTTGGACCTTTAAACTAAATTATAAACCCCCTTTGGTTTTTTGTTAATTAAAGCTTTTAGAACGGGTTTTTAATTTTTTCGTTTATTTTTTTAAAAAATTCCTTTTTTACCCGGGTTGGGTGTCGGGTTTGGTTGAGAAAAATTTCCCTTGCCTTTTTTGGGAAAAGATCAAACTTTGTCTTTTTTTATCCTAAAAAAATCACCCCTGTGGGCACTAAATTCTTCATCCGTGATTTTCGAGTGGGGAAAAATTGTAATTTATTTCATTTTTAAAGGAACTAATTTTACCCCGGGTTTTTTTTTTGAACAATTTACCCGGGGTTGGCCTTTTTTGGGGGAAAATTTTTTTTTTGGGGGTTTGTTTTTTTTGGTTTTTTTTGGGGGGCCGGGGGGGAAAAAAAGGCCACTTCCCCGCTATTAAAAACCCCCCGGGGGGCCAAAAAGGGGTTAAAAAACACCCCAAACCCAAAGGGGGGTTAAAACCCCAAAAACCGGACCCTTTCCCTTTTATAAGAAATACACTTTTTTCCGCTGTTAAAGAAACAAAACCCACCGATGCTCCATATAAACAGTTTTAACAGCTTTAAAAAGACAGAAAGAAAAATTTTCTTTTGGGGTTTTGGTTTTTGGAAAAGGCCCCCTCTAGTTTTTTTTGCTTTTTGGGTGTAATGTTTTTTAAAATTTTAAATTTTTTTAGTCTACACACAGATTTTCTCTTTTTTTGGGGCATTTTGGGGATAAGTCCAACAACTTTTTTTTTTAAAAATTTAAAAAAAATTTTTAGTTTTGGGGATATTTTTAATCTTTTTATCTTGAATATTCCCTGCGCACATATACTAAAAACAAATGTCCCTTAAGTTTTAATCACCTCCTTTTTCCCTTTATCAATTTGAATTTTAAATTACGTCTTTAACTTTTCCCACCCCCTCCCATGAAAAGGGGGATTACCCCTTTTGTTGCCTTTGGGTCAATCCATAAACCGGATTTCGTTTTTAAAAATATTCAAAAAGTCAAACACTGGGAAGTTTTAGATCTTTGGGACCCAAGGGCTACGTTGGACTTTTTTAACCCCCCCTCCAAACAATTTTTTCTTATTTCATAAAAAATGAGATAAGGTTTAAGCCCGCCCCGGGAAAATTTAGACAAACCCTCAATTGAACATTTACTTTGGGGAATTTTAGGATTGAAAAATTTTCACTTTTTTTTTAAAAGGGGTTCCCTTCCCATCTTAAAACCCCGGAAAAAAAATCCCTTAAGTGATGTCCGGCGGCCAAAAACTAAAGTTCCAAAAGGGGTTCTCTCGGGCTTTTGGGATATTTTGAATGATAAATCCCCTTTTTTCGTAAAAAATTTCTAAAATGGAAACTTTTGGCTCCTTTTCCCTTGCTAAGGGGGGGTTTGCAAAAAAATTGTAAAAATCTAACGAATGCGAAAAATGCTGACCTTTTGGGTCAGTTCAAAGTTTTAAATTGAAACGTTTTTTTTCCCATTAAAAGTTATTTCCCATATAAATGTTTTTTAAGGGCTCCTTAAAGTTGGCCCCATGCCCTTTTAACAATCAAAATCAAAGGGGTAGGGAAAAGATTTCCATAAGAAAAAACTTACAGCTTCATACTTGTTGCTGGCTTTAAGCATTTTTCGCCCCAAATTCTTTTTTTTTAGTGCTTCTTATTTTCGATTCCTTAAAACCAAGTTTGGGCCCTTTCTTTATCGTTTGGGCCCATAGATCAAAAAAATTAGAAAATTCGAAATTGTTAAAGAAAAAAATTTCTTGCCCCTCAAGTTTAAAATAGAAATTTTCCCAAACGTTTGCCCCCCCAAATTCGCCCAACGCCTTTTTACCCGCTTTGGCGAATAAATTTCAAATTTTAAAAATTTAAGCCGGCAAACCCCAAAAATCCCTTTCACTGCTCCAAATTTCTGAAATTTAAACATAAAATTTGATCAAAATCAATATAAAGGGATTTTTGGAACAAAATTTCGGTTTATTTCCCTTAAACCCAAAAGGGGCTTTTTCCACCCTTTTTAGCGGGCAAGAATCGAGCCATAGGGCTTGTGACTTTTTTTTAAAAAAACCCCAAAATCAAAGTTAATTATTTAAAAAGGGGGAAAGGAAATTGAAGGGGAAGAAATTATGTTTGTTTTTTGACCCTGGAGACGAAAAGATAAAAGGGACTCCTTTGACAAAACCCAGGGGCGCCAGTGCAGCGTGAATTAACAAAAAAAGGGCGAAGCATTTTAAAAAAAATTTTTAGGCCAAAGAACCCCCGAATTTTTAAAAAACCCGGTTTTTTTGAATTAAAAATGGCCCTTTTGTCTTAAAAAACAAACCCCAAAGGGCAATTTTTTTTCAGCACAACTAAACCAAACCCATTAAATTTTTTAGCAAAAGAGTAAAAATTTAGACAAAACTCAGGGGCCCGCGATCAAAATCGTTTGGCATTCAAAACCCAAAAAATTAATGGGGAAGCATTTCAAAACTTCAAAACACCCTACAAAAACCCCCAAACCCCAAAACCAAAACAAAACATACCCCTTAAAAGTTTTAAGCCCCCAGCAGACAAAAAAAAAAAACAGAAACCATTTTTCAAAAAACGGGAAATTTAAAAAAACTGGGCAGATCCCCCCCTCCCTATGAGAAAAATTAAGGGCCCCCTTGATCATGCTTTGAGAACATCGGGGTTGTTTTTAAAAAACCCTTTTTAGAAAAAATTGGGTGAACAAAGATAAAAAATAAAAAAGAAAAAGAAAAACTAGTTGAGGCGATAAACCCAACTTGGGGACCTGGTTTTTAAAGAAAAATAAAAAAAAAAGACAAAAATTTTGGAACAAGAGAAAATAAACAAGACTAGAAGGCTGTCTCTAACCGAAACAATTACGAACTCAAATGACAAAAAAAAGAAACTACCAAAAAAATTTTGTTAAAGGGACCCAACCTGGGCAGAACAAAAGAACACTGTTTAGAGAGCAAGGGTCACTTTAGCAATGTTATAACTGCCAAAATTTTTTGCAAAAATAAACGGGTTTGGGCTTTTACAGGCCATGGTGGGGGGGGCATGCCTCCCCCCACCATCACCACCATCAAAAAAAATCAGGGGTAAAAAAAAAAATTTTATCATCTTGCAATTTTTATTAAAAAAATTACCAGTAAGGCAATAGATTTTTTCCCCGGGTTTAAAATTGGGGGGGGATCGTTAGCTGGTTTTGTCCCGCAAGAAAAGTATTTGGGTTTTTAAAAATTGGCTGAGCATTTTATGGACATTAGTTCCCCCTTAATAGTTGGGTTACTTTAAGAAAGAAAAAAGGCCCAAAAGAAAAATCCTGGGGCAGTTAATCCAATAACAATCCGTCTTTTCATTTTCAGGGTCATCACGAACAAAGTCTAAACCTTCAATGGCCTTTGGGGCCTTTGGGGCCACGGGGTTTGGGAAATTTTTTTTTGGGGGGGCCTGGGGGGTTGGGACTTCTTTTTTTTTTGGCTTTTGCTGGCTTAAAATTTATGTCGTTTTTTTTCCGACCCTCTTCATTGCCACCAAAAAGGGTTTTCATTAAAATTTAATTATTGTTCCTACTAAAAGGCTGAGGTCAAAAGGCACATGTAAAACCCAAAGGGGGCCAGCAAAGTCATTTTTCGATCTTCTTTTTGGCAAAAAAATTTTGGGTCCCTTTTAAATACTAAAGGGCAAATAAATTTTCAGAATTAAATAAATCCTCAAATTTTTGCTAAAAAAACTGTTTTTTGGGGGCGTCAAACCCCAGTAAAGGGATAAAGAAAAGTTTGGACTCGTTTGTGCTTGCAAAACCCAGCAAACACCAAACATAATACAAAAGAGTCTTTATTCGTTCAAAACCCCGCTTTTGTTGGGCCCTTAGAAGTATCCAAAAAAAAAGGTTGTCCATGCTGTTTTTGCTCTTGTTTCTAGGGAGCCGAAAACATTTTTCCGGAAGAAAAAGATTTTAAAAACCCCAAATCATAGTTAACTTTCTGTGCACCCCCAAAAATAAAGATTGCCTAAACCATGATTAAAACCAACTTTTGTCTAAAGTTTTCTTGGGGTCAATATAAAAATTCGTTTACAACCTTTAAAAACCCTTTTAAAACCATTCTTTTTCGAATGGGATTAAACTTTTTTTGTCATTTGGGGAAAGGGCGCTTGCATTTTCAATAAAATACGTCTAAAGGGTGAAATAGAAATGAAATCAATACCTAAACCTCACCAAAAAACGGGAATAAATTTAAATGATCACATCCCGACACTCCACCCCCAGTTAATCCCAAAAACACAGCAAATTTAAAAACTGGTTCTGATAAAACTGCATCGGATGACAAAAACCCACCTTGGGGATGAAAGGCCCTTTTTAATGGGAGGGTTAAAAATACGTTCAATGGAGAAACAAAACCTTTACTTAAGGGCGTCAGCCCCTAAATCCCCGAAATGCCCGGGGGTATCAGTTGTTATTCTTTGGGACTGTATTTAGGTAAACAGAATATTTTGCATTAGTAAATTTAAAAGGGCACTCTTTTTTAAAATTTGTTTTTTAAAAAATTTTTGTAACAATAAACAACTCAAAAACATCCTTCTTTTTTAAGGGGGTTGCTTTTTGAAAATGAATGGGGAAAACCCGAAGGGTTGCACTCCATAAAATTTTTTAAACAAACCCGTATGGTTTAAATAACGAACCCAAAGGGAAAAATAAAAATTTAAAAAAATTTGGGACAATAGGGGAAACTTATTTTTAGCCCAGTTAACCAGCCCCTGATGGTTATTACGGGTTTTTGCCCGCTAAAAGAACCCAAAATTAACTTTCGAAATTACCCCTCAAACTTAAAAATCCCAAATTTGAAAAAAATTTTGACGTTCAAACCTGAAAAGAATTAAACCTTTCCCCTTTTAAAGAAAGGGGCTAGCTAAAATGTTGGGCTTTCCCAACGAAAATCAAGTTTTAAAATTTTTTAAAATCAACGAAACTACTTAAGAGGAAATATCCGCTCATCTTGAAATTAAAATTCATTACTCTATTTTTAATTTGGACGTTTAACACTGAGGGAAAACTTATATAGAAGGCCCTCAACTTTTTTAAGACTCTTCCCATCGGGGAAACTCATATTGCATTATAAAATTTATACAATTCCCAAATTTACAGTTTAAAAAATTGGGCTTTGGGGGGGGGTCAGATCATTTAATATAAAAAACACATATAAAACGGGGAAAGGGCCCGTAAATGTATAACCCCACATTTTTTTAAAAATAAAATAATAAGGTGTCCCTAAAAAATAATGCTCTTTGGACCAAAGAATCGGGAATTACTTTGGGCGCCTAGGGTGGAAAACCTTTAAAATTTTAAAAACCTTCCCGAGGGTTGAGGCCCTTTAAAAACAAAACGGGGGAGATAGGCATTTTGGGTATGGTTTTGATTTACACAAAAAGAGGTTAATTAAAACGAAAAAGGGGTTGACGACAAAAAAAAGGTTTCCTAAACAGAACAACTACGAAAATTCTAAAAAAAAGCAAATAAACAGGATATGAATAAAAAAATAGTTCGAAAAACTGAAAAAACAAAGGGGCACTTAGAACCATATTTAAAAGGGGGACATAAAATTTTAAAATTTTTTAAGCCCATTTACTTTTTTTTGACCGCCCAAAAAAAGTTTCAGAAAAGCATTAACTCGGCCTTTTTAAACATGAAAAGTTTTATGCCAAAACAACAGTGGGAAAAGATCAAAAATAAAGCCGTTTGGGACAAACAGTACATCCCCAAAAAAAAACCCGGTTTTTAAAGAAAGTTTCTACAAAATTACAGTTCTTTCCCCACGCAAAAAAAATTGGGGGAAAACCCACTTCACAATGAAATTTAAAAATTTTTCTGTTTTAAAAAAGATAGGCGAAAATGGACTCGGGGCCGCAGGAAAAACTTATAAAAGGGAATTCTTATTAGGGGCCAAAACTTAGACTTGACAAATTAAAGTTACTGTCGTCTTTCCCTTTACAATGGCGGGGAATTTTAAGGTAAAAACCCAACAAGCAAAAAAAATTGATATTGGGCCCAAATAGAAACGATCTTACAGAACTGAAACGGGATTAATCTAAAAAATTTTGGCCCTTTATGGGTTTTTTATTATACTAAACAATTTTTGGGGACAGAGAGAAAAAATAAAAACAATAACTGGTTTTGAGTTAAAATTTCCCCTGTTTTAAAAACTATGAGCAAAAAACTTTGTGTAAAATCCCGATTTAAAATTTTTAAAAAACCCAAAAACCCCTCATTTTTTCATTGATTTGGGGACAACTGGTTGGTAAAAAACAATATTGTCCTGGGCCTATTACAAAACAGTTTACCCTTTTAATTTTTGATCATATTGTTTTTTTCCCTGTCCAACACTCAAAGGGAAACAAAGCATACACGATAAAAAGGGTTTAATATGGAAAAGTTTGTTTAAATCTTTTTTGGTTTTGATCCAAAGCAATAAACTGAGTAAATTTTAGAACATTTTTTTTTTAACATTTTAAAGGGAAAACTCAGAAAAATTATTTTTATAATTTTGGTTCAGCAAAAAAGGGATATAGAAAAAAAAAGAAACCCCTTGGGTCAAAACGGGTTTTTTTAGGGGGAACATGCGGGAAAAAGTGTGTGGATTTTATGACAAAAATATAACCATTTTTAAAAGACTTTAGAAAAAATTTAAAAAAACATTTGGTTTTTTTTACATAGAAAGTAGAGACGCATTTGATGAATGTATGAAAAAAAACGATTTATTAAAAAGGGATCAAAAAAAACAAAGGGTTTTAAGCAAAAACTTAATCTCAAAAGTTTTCTAAATTATGTTAAAAACAGAAATCCTACCTTTAAATGTTTGTTTTTTAAAGAGAGAACATTAAAAGGCGGGGGTCTGGAAACCCGGGCGGAGCAGCACAAAACCCGGTTTTAAGCCTTTTGGGCGGGGTGGACCCGGGATGACCCCAACCCCCCTTTTTACTTTTTCCTCCCAAATTCGACACATCACAAATTTCGACGTTTCGATACCCCTAACCCAAACCCCAAAACCCAAGTCCCAAACCCCAAAACCCCTAAGGGGAATTATAAAACGGGGGTTGTGGGTCGGATTTCGAAACGATTGGGACTTTTTCGAACGGGGGTTTCGGACTATCGCTACTTTTTCTTCCCGGTTCAAAATCGAAACACTAAAAACTGGGGGGGTGGGAATACAAAGTGTCGGACTATCGAAACTCGGCAACCGGGCCCAGCCAACGCAAAACTCCTCTCAAAAAAAATTTTTTTGTCGTGGGGGTGCAAAAGACAGGGGGATAAGTTAAATTTTTGGGTGTGTGGTGTGTGTGGGGGGTTTTGGTGTGGTGTGCGGGGCCGGGGTGCCACTGGGGGACAGTAAATAGGGGGCCCAATACAACCCCCGGAAGGGGGGAAGGGCAAAGGGGAGCGTAAAAACCCGGTGAAAACGACCATTTTAACTCCCCTCCATTTTTTTTAACTCCCGGGGAGTTAAAAAAAAAACCCCACCCAGAATGACCCCCCCCCCCCCCCCCCCCCCCCCCCCCCCCCCCCCCCCCCTTTGGGTTTTAACCCTCCCCCACACCAAAACATTCATTTTTATGTGTTATCACAATGAAAAATAAACATGTAATAAACCCCCCCTTTCCCCTTCCCCTCCCCCCCCTCTTTTTCTGTCGCCTTTTCTGTCTTTTTGTCTCCCCCCTCTCCCCCCCCCCCCCCCCCCCAATTTTCTTTCAGTCCTTCGCTCATTTCTCTCACTTGCTTGTCTGTCTGCCCGGGGGGGCGGGGTCTGTCTGTTTGTCTCTTTAGTCCCCCTCCCCCTTTGTTTGTATCTCTGTCTTCGGCCCCTTTTTTTATCTGTCCAATTCTCGGGCCCTTTAGTGTCCCCCCCCCCCCCCACTCCCCTCTCTCTCCCCTTCCTTCTGTTTTTCTTTTTTTCCTTTTACCCTCCCTTCTCTCTCTCTCTCTCCCCTCCCCTCTCTAAACCCTCCTCTCTCTCTCTCTCCCCTTTTCCCCCCCCCCTCCCCTTTCCCCCTCTCCCCCTGCTTCAACCCTTTTTTTGTTTACATTTTTATGTTTTTCCCAAAGAGAGATTGGATTAATGGGCTTTTATTTAGCCTCAGTTTCTTCATCCAAGTCAAGAAATTTTTTCAATTTGGCATGTTTTAAAAGGGTGTCTTCCTGCGGGTGGTGTTTTGTGTGTGGGGGGGGGGGGGGGGGGGGGGGGGGGGCACCCCGGCATAAGGCCAAAAAGCCCCCCCCCCCCCTTTCTTTTTTTTTTAACCCCCCGGGGAGTTAAAATATAGAAGGGGGGGGGGGGGGGGGTAAACCCTCCCAAATCTTGGGCTACATAAAAGCCAATTTACCCCGTTTCTGCCCTTTGATAAACACAATAATAGTAAACCAAAGCTGACTAAAAAACAGGAGAGAAGACAAGAAAGATGGGGGGAGGGGGAGGGAGAGAGAGAGAAGGAGAGAAAAGAGAGAAAAGAGAGAGAGAAGAAGAGAGAGAGAGAGGGGAAAATGAGGAAAAGAGAAGAAGAGAGAGAGAGAGAAAGAGAGAAGAGAGAAAAAGGAATGGGGGGGGGGGGTAAAAAAAAACGAACAGAAAACCCGAGAGAGGGGAGGGGGGAGAGACACTAGGACAGAGACACTGAGAAAAGTTTAAACAAATAGGAAAGGCAAGGGGGGAAGGGGGGGGGGTTTTTAATACAAGCAAAGAACAGGAGAGAGAAAAAACAGAACAAACAGAAAAGACAAGAAAAAAGGGCAGACAGCCCAAAAAGGAAGTGAGAATTGAGCGAGAGACTGAAAGAAAGTTGGGGGGGGGGGGGAAGAGAGAGAAAAGAGAGGAGAAGAGAGAGGGGGGGGAGGGAGGGAAACAAAGACAGACAGACAACAGACAGACAGAGAGGGGGGAGGGGGGGGTGTTATTAAATGTTTTTTTCTCTTATTGTGACAAAAACATAAAACTGAACTTTTGGGGGGGGGAGTAAAATTTTAAAACGGGGGGGGGGGGGGGGGGGGGGGGAGTCTTTTTGGGGGCGGGGTTGGTTTTTTAACCCCCGGGGAGTTAAAATTGGCACTTCAAATTCAAAACTCCTGGGGATTAAAAAGGGGAGGGGATTTAAAAGGGAACGTTCCCAACCCGGAAAGGGGAAAGGGCGCTTTTTGGGTTTTTTTTGTTTTTTTTTTTTTTTTTGAGCCTTACATTTTTTTTCATCTGATAAAACCCCCCCTCGATAATAAACCAGCATAAAAAAGTACACAAAAAATTTTTTCGTTCACTGGCAAACACCCAGGCTTTATAAAAATAAAATTCTAAATTTCCAAGCATGGCTTATTACCAACCCCGGAAAAAATAATATAAGAAAAAATTTAACATTCAATGTCATACCCTTTAAATTTCTAAGGGGAATGTTTGTATTCATGTTGGGCCAAAGAACGTGCGGTATGTACTGCGCAAGCGCACCCCCACCGTATAGAAAGTGGGTGTGTATGGTGGTATGCGCGCGCGTGTGGGGTGTTTTGTTGGGGGGGGTGTGTGTGTGTGGTGTGAGTGTGGTGTGGTTGTGTGTTGTGTGACAAAATTTTGTAACAGTAACCCTTTTTAAATCCCTACATAAATCCGCCCATTCTTAAAACAACAACAAAAAAAAAAATACAATCCCCCTCCATCCTCTTTCCAAACAAACTGCAGTGAACATACCCCGGGCACAAAAAAACCCAAAGTCCATTTCAGCTTCATTACTTATGAACCCAAATTTTTTTCCGAAATTCCCCTTGCCAAAAAAGTACTAAAAAAAAAAACATTAGTAAAAACCCCTTCCCCTCCAAACAAAACCCTTGTGGTAAAAATTGGCTGTAAATGTTTTTGGGAAAATTATTTTGGGCGATCATCTAAAATGGTTTTAAATTAAATTCACAGGCATAGAACCGAATTTAAATTTGCTCACATACTTTCAGCTCGCAAACCCCAAAACCCCAAAGGGAGAAAATAATTTTACAAACATCCCAAAAAAAATCAAAATTTACGTTTTCACCCCTTGTTCTGACACACCCTGGAGCAACCATTTGGGGGGGCCGCCATAACACGGACTATTTAGAATACAAAAAAATTTAAGCGCAGTGCACATATTTTTCGACAATTTTCCATTGTTATTCAATGACTTTCCCTTTAGAGCTCCCATTACTTTTTGGGGGGGGACTATAGAGCTTGGAAATCTAAAACTCCACTATTGCCAAAATTTTTCCCGGGAACATGAAAAGTTTGAAAAACCTACTGTTTTTAAACCCCACACAATAAAACCAAGCAAATCCCCCATGAGTCAACAATCAGGGCAAGAATTTTTCCAACAAAGCCATACCAGGGCACTGTCAAAATATCATAATAAAGGGGGCCCTCGGGGGGAACATCACAAAATACAGACAAACATTTTTAAACCCGACCAAACAATGTTTTTCTCAGAAAAAAAAACCCCCCAAAAAAATTGGATTTTATATCTACCTGTTTAACAAACGACATATATTTATTTTTTATCAAGTATATCAGGCCATCTGAAACGTCTCCCCCTTTACACAAATTTAACAAACAGGGAACCCCACAAAATCTTAAAAGCCGGGAAAAAAAAAAAATTTTAGAAAACTTTTATTCAAACGTTTTAACAAAACAAAAGAATTAAAAAAAAAAAACCCCAATTTAAAGAAACCCAAAAACCAAGTCAGACAATTAGAAACAATCCCATACAAAATTCCAATGGGAAGAAAGACAACGATTGTGGTTTGATGCATGTATTAAATATGAACAAAATCTTTACAAAATTTGGTTTTATTTTACAGTTTTCCCCAACCCAAATGTAGAGAACTATAAAATAGGGATTCTGGCTCACCCACCCCGGCCCTCCAACCGGGTGGAAAACCGGGGGCGCTGTTGCTCCCCCCAGCTTACCCGAATCCCCCATTTTTTTAGTTCTCTAATAGGGAAAAAACTTTACAAACCTACAAAATGTGTAGGATTTTCTGTTTTTAACACTAATTTAGAAAAATTTTGAGAAATTAAGTTTTTTGCTTTAATCTTTCGTTTTTCTTGATCGTTTTCAAAAAACAAACCTTTTCTTTCATAAAATTCCCTCAAATGCGTCTCTGCTTTCATGTGGAATAAAAAACCCCTGTCTTTAAAATTTTCCCCCTCTAAAAGTCTTTTAAAAAAAGAGTTTTTAAAATTTTTGACAAAAAATCCACACACTTATTTTCCCCCATGTTTTTCCACTGGAAAACCAGTTTTTTACAAAGCGTTTTTTTTTTTTGACTAATCCTTTTTTTGCTGAAACAAACACTATAATTTAAAATTTTCTGATTCCCTTTAAACTGTCTAAAAAAAAGTTCTAAACACTTTACTCATTTTTTGGGTAGGAACAACTAAATATAAAGTCCTCATCTGTCCCTAAAAAACCTTTTGGGCGTTTATATGCTTTGTTTTCCCAATTTTAAGGTTTTTGGGCAGAAAATTACTAATGAACAAAATTAAAACGATAAAAATTTTTTTCCCAAAAGGTCGAGGGCAAATATTGGGTTTTTTTTCAACCAGTCTGTCCACAAAAACAATTTAACAAAAGAGGGGTTTTTGTCAAAAGGTTTTAAAATCGGCCTTGACACCAAAGCGTCTTTCTCCAAAGTTTTAAAACAGAATTTAAAACTAATCCAGTTATTTTTTTTTATCAAACTCCTGTCCAAAAAATTGTTTCCTAAATAAAACCCTAAAAGGGCCCAAAAGTGTAAGATTAATCCAGTTCAATTTTTAAGATCTTTTTTATTTAAACTAAAATCAATTTTGTTGCTTGTTGTTAGACCTTTTAATTTTCCCCGCCATTTTAAAAGAACGACGACAGTAAATTTCGTTTTTTCAACGTCTAAGTTTTGCCAGCTAATAAGAATTTCCCTTCCCTAAGGGTTTTCACTGACACCCACAGCTCCATTTCTTGCCCAACTTTTAAGACAGAAATTTTTAAAAATCAATTGTGAACGTTTTCTCCTAATTTTGTTGTGGAATGAACTGGAATTTTGTAGAAGCTTTCTTTAAAACCGATTTTCTTTTTTGGGGGGAAGTAAATGTTTGTCCCCCCAAAAGGGTTTATTTCGATCTCCTTTTTTCCGACTGTTTTTCCTCTGGGATAAGACTTACATGTAAAAAGGGGGGAAATCAATGCTTTTCCCGAAACTTTTGGGTCCAAAAAAAAGTAAAAAAGGGCTTTTCCCAATTCAAATTTTTATGTCCCCCTTCTAAAAAATGGGTTTCTAAAATCCCAAATTTTTTGTCCCTTTTTTTGAACTATTTTTTATTCATACTGCCCCGTATTTTTTTGGGTTCTAATTGCGTTTTTTGGGGGTAGTTTAGGGAAAAAATTTTTTTTGTCGTCAGCCTCTTTGCGTTTATTAATAACCACTTTATTTACTCCCAAAAAAAATAAATGGCCCCATCCCCACCGTTTGGGTTTAAAGTCCTCAAAAGGGCTGCAAGGTCTTTTTAATTTTTAAAGGGTTTCCACCTCTCAGGCGCTAATGGGGAAACCCCCCAATCGTCTGGTCCACGGGACTTTTTTAAAAAAACGTATAATTTTTAATTTCTAAAACAATGTGCAGGTTATCACTTTCACGACTTTCCCCGTTTTAAATTTTGGGTCTTTATATTAAATGACCCGACCCTCCCCCCAAGCTAATCTTTTTTAAACGTAAATTAGGGAATCGTATAATTTTATAATCGAATATGCACTTTCCCTGATGGGAAAACCCTTAAAAACAGTTTTTAGGGCCCCTTTCCCTCATTTTAATTTTCAAACATGCCCACCATTTCCCAAAAGGTTTCATAGAGTAATGGATAAAAGGGAAGATTTGAGCGGGGTATTCTCCTCAAAAGTAGTTTTTGTCTGGGGGCAAAATCTAAATTTATGATAGGCTTGAGGGGTTTTAAAGGGCCCAACATTTTTACTACTCTACATCAAAAAAGTAATGGACTACCCTTTTTTTTCAGGTTTAATTTAACAAAAATTTTTAGATTTGCAATTTTTAAGTTTGAGAGTAATGTCGAAGTTACTCATTGCTTCTTTTAAACGGGGCAAAACCCTAAAAACCATCCCGGGATGGTTAACGGCTAAATTTTTGGCCCTCTTCTGTCAAGTTTTGAAATCTCCTTATTCCTCTTGGATTGACTTATATTAAACCCCTACGACTTTGTTAAAAAATTTTTAGGAGTGGGGACCCTTTGGGTTCCGGGATTATTAACCCAAAAGCAAAATTTAAAAAAAAAAAGAAGGACTGTCTTGATTTTTTTTTTGTTACAAACATTTTTTAAAAACCCAAATTTAAAAATGAGTGGGCATTCAAAAAACTAATGCAAAATTTTTTCCCGTTGGGCCGGGACTACAATCTTAAAAATTTTAACAACCCGACAACCCCGAAAACCTTTTTGTGACCAGACTGAAAGCCCCTTTTAAGTAAAAGGGGTTTGTAAATTTCCCTTGGGGTCGTTATCTTAAACCCCCCTAATAAAAAAGACTACATCGCGAAAGTGTGGGTTTAAACACCCCAAGCCGTTTTAACAAACCATTAAACTTTGTGTGTTTTTGTGCATCAACTTTGGGGGTTTGGGGTGTCGGGAGCTGATCATTTTAAAAACATCCTGATCCTTTGGGGAGGTTTAGTTTAAAGATTTCCTTTTTAATTTCACCTTCAGACGTATTTTTTCTGAACTGCAAGCGCCATTTCAAAAAGACAAAAAAGTTTAAAAACCATTCACAACAAATAGAAATTTCAAGGGGTTTTTTAAAGGAACTTTAAGAATTTGAATTGACCCAAAGGCAGACCCTTTGACAAAAATTTGGGTCTTTAAACATGGGTTTTGGGACCCTTTATTTTTGGGGGTGCCCAGAAAATATAACTATAATTTGGGAATCCCCTTACACATCTTTTTCCCTTTAGGCCAACGTTCACCCCCGGGCCAAAAGAGCGAGATAAAACAGCATTGGGCAACATTTATTTTGGGCGCTTCTAAGGGCCTAACCCAAAAGGGGGGAAAAGAACAATAAAACATCTAAATTTGTACTTTTTTTTTGGTGTTTTTAGGTTTCCAAACCACAAAAGAGAAACAAACATAAATTTATTCCCTTTTACTGGGTTTTTACCCCCAAAAACAGTATTTAGCAAATTTTTGGGGGATTTATTAATTCTGCAATTGGTTTAAACCTTTTAAGTATTAAAAGGGCCAAAATGGGTTTTTCAAAACCAAGATCGAAAAATAAACTTCGGGCCCAAGGGCACTGGTTTATACATTTCTGCCCCTTCCCGACCTCAAAAACCCCCCGTAGGAACAATAATAAACATAATAATTAAAACCTTTTGGCGGGAAAAGAAGAGAAAAACGGGAAAAAAAAACAAAAAATTTTAAGCCAGCAATAGAAAAAAAAAAAAAAGCCCCACCAAACCCCGAGCCCCCCAAACCCCCCCCTTTAAACCTTTTTGGGCCCCCAAAAAATAATACCATGAATATGAAAAGACCGGCAAAATTTTTTTTGGAAAAAAAATGGGCCCCAGGAAATTTCTTGGTCTTTATCTTACTATAAAAATAAAACCCCAAATAATTTAAAACAACTAATGTCCCTAAGTTTTCACCATAAAGCCCAAAAACTTTTCTTGCGGAAAAACAAAAGCCATAAAAAATTTCCCCCTATTATACCCGGCAAGAAACTATTGCCTTACTGGCTAATTTTTTTAATAAACTTGCAAGGTGATCGAGGGTTTTTTTTACCCATTTATTTATCTGACACGGGGCCCGGGGCACTGCTCCCCCACCACCACCACCTTTAATGCCCAAAACCATGTAACTTATTGCAAAAAAATAAGGCGTTATAAACTTTCTAATGTGACACCTTGCTCTCTAAAAAAAGTGTTTTTTATTTGATTCTGCTAGCGTTTGTTTTTCATATAAAATTCCTTTGGGAAAAATTTCTCTTATTCTTCACTTGAGTTCGTAATTTTTTCTCGGTTAGTAACAACACTTCTAGCTTGCTGAAACCTCTTTTCAAATCTTTTTTTCTTTGTGTTAATTCCTTTTTTTAACACCAGGCCTAAGTTGTGGGCATCCCGCCTCAAAAATTTTTCTTTTCTCTTTTATATCTAAACTAGTTCAAAACCCCGTTTTTTCTAAATTGGGTTTTTTAAATTTACCCCTGATGCTTTTCCCAAAACAGATCAAGGCCGTTTTTTCTCTCATAGGTTTCGGCGGATCGTGCCAAAATTTTAATGGGTTCCCGAAAAAAAAAGGTTTCTTTATTTTTGTCTTTCTGTTGGGCTTTAAAACCCTTTAAAGGGGTTTTGTTTTTTTAAATTTTGGGTTTTTTGTTGGGGGTTTCTGAAGTGTTTTTTGAAGGTTTTGCAACCCGCCTCACTGTCAATCTTCCGGGTTTTGCAATGCCAAGGCGAATTTTGATCGCCACCCGACCTTTGTCAATTTTAAATCTTTTCTAAAAACCCTTTTATGGGTCTGGGTTTTTGATGTAAGCTGTTTCAGGTTTTTCCCCTTTCTCGTTTTTTAAAAAACAAATGGGCCCTCTTTTTTTTCAAAATCATTAGGGGCAAAAAAATCAGGGTTCCCTTGGGCCCAAACTTTTATAAAAAGATTTGACCTTACTTTTTTGTTTTAAATTCCCCGCCGGGAAAGATTGTAAGGATGTTCAAAGCTCCCTTTCACTCATGTCGTCTCCAGGGTCAAAAACACATAATCTTCTTCTGCCATGTTTTAAATAATTAAATTTTTTTTTTGTTTTATAAAAAAAATGCACAACCTTAAAGGTTCGATTCTTGACCCGCAAAGAAACTGAAAGAGCCCTTTGGGGTGAAGGGAAATAACAAATATTATTGTTCCAAAATAATCCATCTTAAAAATTATTCAGATCAGGAAATTTTTACGGCAAATTTCCAGACCTAGGGGCAAGGGAAGAATTTGGGGCCGGGATCTGCACGGCTTTCTTTTAAAAAAAGAACTTGGGTTTAGCAACAGACGAAAAGGGCATTGTAAAAAATCGGGACGGGGAAAAAGGGTTTAAAAAAATTTTTATAAAACTTGAGGGGAAAAATAATTTTTTTTACAAAAATTTCAGACAAATTTTTAATCTTTCTGATCAAAACCCAAACCCCATAATGAAAGGGCCGGGCTTGCGTTTCAAGGAATCGAAAAAAACGAAGCACTTAAAAAACAGAAAAGACGGGCCCAAGAAGGGGAAAGAAGGAACAAGTATGAAGCTGAAGTTTTTCTTATGGAAAAACGTTTTTTCCCTACCCTTAAATTTTGAGTTGTTTAAAAGCGCATGTTCCAATTTTTCAAGGAGCATTAAAAGACAGATTGGGCATATGAACTAAAATTTTAAGAATACAAACGGGTCATTAAATCCCACAGAAAAAACGATTCCCCAAATAAAACATTTTCCCCACATCCCCGTTAGAGTTTTTAAAATTTTTTAGAACCCTAACTTTGCAAGGCTGGGTTGAGCAACAAAAATCAGTCAAAATTAGCAATAAAATTTCGAAAGAAGGATTCAACATTCAAAATATCCAAAAGCAGGGGAGACACAATATGGAAATTTATTTTTAGTGCCACAAACAAAAATCCCCCTTTAAAAGGGATTTTATTTCTTGGGGAAGATGAAAAACCATTTAAAAAAACAAAGTTAAAAAAAATTTTTTAATCCTAAAAAAACGAAAGTAAAATGTTCAATTGAGGGGGGATCCTAACCAAGGCTACGGAAGGCTTAAACCCTTTTCATCATTTTTTAGGGAAAAAAAGAAAATTGGTTTTGGGGGGCGGGAAGGGCAGAAAATCCAACAGTAGACCTTTTGGGCTAAAGATCTTTCACCTTCACATTGGGTTTGAAATTGATGAAAATTTTAAAAACCCAAATACGGGTTTTTGGATTGACCCAAGGGCAACAGAGGAAAAATCAGTTTGCATGGGAGTGGGGGAACAGTTAAAGGCGTAATAAACATTCAAAATTTATAAAGAAAAAAGAGTGATAAAAAACCCCTTAATGTACATTTGTTTTTTTAAAATATGAAAGCCCCTGAATATTCAAAAAATAACAATTGAAAGATAAACCAATACAAAAATTTTTTTTATTTAAAAAAAACATGTTTTGTTACGACTTTTTCCAAAAGTGCCCCAAAAAGAGAAAACGCTGCGTAGACATAAAAAAATTTTAGATTAAAACCCAAAATTAAAACAAATGCAAAAAAAAAATAACAGGGCCTTTAAAATACAGCAAAAAACCCAAACGAAGGTATTCTCTATCTTTAAAAGCTGTTAAAAATTTTTAATAAATGGAGCATCGATCCCCAAATGCTCTATCAGCAGGAACAAGTGTAAGGGCTCTTTAGCAACAGGCAAAGGGGCGGCCCCGGGACTTTTTCCCCCAAAGGGGGTTTTGGGCTTTAACTCTTGCCCCGTGGTTTTATTGGGTGTAAGTGGGTGTTTAGCAAAAAAATAAAAGCTAAAAATCCAAAAGCACACCCGCCCATAGTTCAACTAAAACCCGCTAAACTTATTCCTTCAAACTGACAATAAAAAAAGCACGCCACTCGAACATCACGGATGAAGAATTTTTGTCGCCTACAGGCCGGGTTTTGAGGACTACAAAAACAAAATTTGAAAACTTTAAAGAAAACAAAGGCAAAATTTTCTCAACAACCCCGATCCCGACCCGATAAAAAAGGAATGTTTTTAAAAAAAATAAACGAAAAAATTAAACTCTTTTTCTAAACACTTTACATTAACAACCCAAAGGGGGGGTTTTTTACTTTAAGTTTAGAGTCCAAGCCCCAAAAAAACCCCTTGATATTGATTCTGATTAACTTTTTTTTTTTTTTGATTTTAAAAAAAATTTTGGGGTTAGAAAAAAAACCCCCCATGAAAAAAAAATATGAAAAGGTTTTAGATGAATTTTTTGAAAACAATGCCGAGGGAAAAGCGTTTGCAAAAGCTTTTTAAAAGAGGTCGTTTTTTGAAGTTTTTGATCCAACAAAAGGGACAGGGAACTTGTACACGCTAATTTCTCAAGTTCCAAGTAAACTAACAATAAACCCCCAGTTTTAAAATAAGGTTAGTTGTTTTAATCGACTAATAACAATAAACGAAAAAAAACTAGAATTTTGTGGGTCTCAACTAAAAAGCAGACTATTCTTTCTCATAATGACTTAAAAACCTGGTTTTGGGGAGATCAACTTCTTACACAGTTTTTAAAGAAGCCCCCGGAAGCAGCTAAAATGAAAAGGCCTGTTGGTCCCGAGGGTGAATCCCCAGACACAGATTAAGACAGGGTAAATGGGGCCGAATTTTAGGCAAAAGGGTTACATTCCACTGCCTCCAACATTAGTTGCAAAAAAAGCATTTTTGAACAAAAAAATTCAGACGACAAATGTTTTTTGGTGCGTTCTTGCTAGGCTGCATCCCCCGTTGCCAAAAAAGCCCGAAGAGTAAACTAACTATTTACAGTGGGGGCCCCAAAAATCCCAAAAATTTAAAAAGGCCCTTTAATTTCCCAAGGCTGTAAAACAAAAATTGGGTCATTTTTAAGAACAAATCCCCCCCAAAAACGTTAAAGTCTACACATGGTCAAAAAACCAACCTTCTGCCCAAATTAAAATGTCAAAGAACAGTCCAACAATAGGGGAACCAAAACCCAAAAACCCTGTAGACTTACTCCTGAGCAAACCCTTTAAAGGGGGTTTCACTACACTCTACACCCCAATGGAAACGGGGAAAAAAAAAAACAAGGGAAAAAATAAAAAAAAATAAAAAAACAAGAATTCTGTAGAAAAGGTTTAACAAGAATTCCGCCCCTTCAAGCTTGGGGAGTGAACATGGGAAAACATTGATTCCCATTTTACTGTGGAAAACAGAAAATAATTACCCCGGGGAAGGCAAAAAGTTAAATTTTAAAACTGGAAACGGTTTTCAAACTAGTCCCCCTAAAAGTTTTTACGCAGACTTCCCAATCAAATCAAATTGGTTTCCTTATAAAAGGGCCAAAACCCCCAGAAACTTCCTAAAAAAGTCTTTAAAGATAATCAAATTTGCTCATTTGCCTTCATCCCTTTTTTAGGTTTGGATGGCGCCCATTCAAAACCCGAATTATACAGAGGACCAAATGCCCCAAAATACTTCTTAAAAAAGCATGCAGCCAAAATTTCGTAATGCCCGTTCTAATAATTTTAAAATTTTCGAAATCATAAGGAAACCCCGAAGACCAACAACAGTATGACCAGCCACTCACTGTTGTGATTTTTTGGGGGGGGCCTTGGTTTTCCACCCCAAAAATCCAACAGTAAGAGACCATGTCACATTAAAATTAAAAAAAATTTTTGAGGAGCCGCACATAACAAATGCAATTTTTCAAATTTAAAATTTTTTAACCAAAAAACATGAAGCTGCCCCATATTCTTTTTTACAACTTGCGGGGGTTACGAAATCTCACCTTTAATCAAGCCGTAAACCCCGCGACTTCAGGGGGTCATGCATTGCACAGTCACAGAAAAGTTCATGTGTTTCACTTTAAAAAAACATGTCTTTCTACACCCCAAAGCAAAACACAAGATTTGGGTTTTTAGGGTCACTGGGAAGCCTTAAAGTCCTGCCCAAAAACAGAAAATATTTTTTACCCAACTCTTTTTAAAAGGGGGTTTTCCCTTAAGATAAATGAAAAAGTTGGGGAAAGGGGTTTTAAGAAGATACACTTCCACCTAAAAAGGGGGCCCTTCTTTTCTAGCCCCAGAGGAAATGACAAAAAAAAAACATTGATTCAGATTACCACATGCTCAAGATGCGTGGGAGAATTAAAATGTAAAAACAAAGGAGACCAACATGATTTCCCATTTAATGGGATACCTGTTTGTTTTGGGGACGTCTTTGAAAAATTTTAGGAAAAACCTCAGGGAAAAATTACAGCCGGATCCCGCGCATTACATTTCTGGGGCCCCGGGGGTGAGCTGGGAAAGCTTTCCCTTTAAAAAATTAAATGGATTTCAAATTGATTTATTGTCTAAACCCGCCAATGATTCCAAAGATTGAAAACGGGGGTTTCGTTTGGGGGGAATAAATAGGGCGTTTGCACCCTTACTGGGAAAACAAAAAACAAATACTTTGGGCGACTATGGGTCCAATAAAAGGCTAACTATCTCCCCTTATTTTGATCAAACAAAACTGTATGGATTGGGGGAAAGGCGCAAAACACTACCATTTCGGGAACTTTAAAATGTACACAGGGCTCAAAAACATTCAAAATTTTTTTTAAAAAGGGTACCTACCTAGAACGACGAAAAAAAGGGCTCATTCCCAAAAAGTTTATTTAGAAAAACCCATTAAATTTATGAAATTTCCATATTACTATCCCTTAGCAGCCCCGAAAATTCCCCAAAAATGTCAATGGGGCCCGAACCCCCACCCCTAAACCCCTTTTTTCCCCCCCAAAAAACTTTGGGGGACAAAAAAAATTAATTTTGTCCCTTTACAGGGCTTTTTTCAATTTTTTTAAGAATGGGTTTTAAATTGACAGCTTTTTATCGTAAAATTGCTTTTGATCAAAACAGTTCAAAGAAACCATCATAAAGAAGAACACTGGGGGCCCCAAACACCCAAATCCAAAAGAAACTTTTGAAAAAGACTTTTTTCAAGTTTTATGAACAAAAGCTGTTTTTAAAGACTATGGAAAATCCCCCACAACGAAAAAAAGTTAGATTGGTCAACCCGAGAAACGAAAGCAATTTAAACTAAAATTAAAACCCCAAATTTTCCCGGAAATTTAGAAGATTTCCCTATCAGCTTTTTTTGGGATAATGAAAGGGAAAAAAAAAAAATTTAAATTTGGTTTAAACCCTTTTTATTGGGTTTTCTGTTTTTGAGCGGCGAAGCTTTTGGGGGTTTTAAAATTTTTTTACGACTAAATTTAAAAACCCCTTTTAAACCTGAGTCCAAAATACTTTAAAACCAAAAACAGATTTTCCTTTTTTAAACGACATCCCACTGGGAAAAAAAATCTATAAAGACATGGAATTAGAAATAGCTAAAGGGCATGCGGGGTGGTACGACAAAAACTGATTACCCTAAAGATTTTTGCCTTTGGGATTCCCGATATTAACAAAAAGGTTTTTGGGAAGATGAAGATGAATTTTCGGTGGTGTGACAAGGGTTTGTTGGTTTGAGGCGAAAAAAGTACAGTCTTTCAAGCCAAAAAAAATTTTTAAAAAAACAAAAAGGGGGTATCTCGAAAGGGTTTTGCCAAACAAACCCTATCCCATGGGCAATATAAAAAACATTGTTTGGGCAATAAGACTTTTCATCATGAAAACGAAAACTAGATTTTAATCTAACCCAAATCACCCCCAAATGTTGTAACAAAGAAGTCATTAAAATAGAACAAACACAAAACTGTGTTTTTTTTTAATCCCGATTTTTTTATATGCAATCGGGGATTGGAGAATAGTATAATCATATGGGGGTTTTAAATTTTTTAGCAAACGCAAATTCAATTATATCATCATCTAATTTGCAAAATTTTAAAAATTATTTATTAATGGGGGTAGATTGCTTTAATTTTTTTTGTCATTTTCGCAATATTCAGTTCCCATACCCATAAATCAAAATAAAACTTTGGGGTTTAAAGCGATTGTCCCGGGGGATTGTTTTTTAGCCAAGATTGTCCAAACTTCCCCAAAAACCCTTTTTTAATGAAAACTGAAAAATCAAAAAAATCTTTCATTAATTTTTAAAAAACATTTCCTTTTGTCCCTTTCGCCCTTTCCCCTTTTAGCTTCCATTTTAAACCCAAATGTTTTGCTTTAAATTTAAAACCCGTTCGGTTTTAAACTTAAATATATCATCACCCCCAATTTAACCAAATTAATTTTTTCATTACTGGCCCAAAAGCGCTCGAAATTTTTTTTAAAAAATTCCCAATCAAAAATTTTTAGGGTTTTTTTTTACATGGCCTAATCAATTTTTCTTAAAAAATTTGTCAATTGCAAGATTTTAATCAAAAATTTTTCCCCATTAAATTTTTAAGGACTCTTCCTTCCCCCCATTCCCCCCTTTTTTTCCCTGCCATTTTTTTCGTAAGGATTCTTCCTTTTTCCATTCTTCCGCCAAATTTAAAAATTTAAAAATTTAAAAAAAAAATTAAGCGACTGGGAAAGTGTCGGGGGGGATTTTTCTGCAGTTCTTCCTTCACAAAAAAACTTTTTAGGGGGGGCCCGTTTTGGGTTTTGTCGTTTTCTCGAAAAAAAATACAAAGGGTGGGTTCATTTTTTACAATTTTTTTTATCCCCAAAATGGATCAAACCCCTTCCCCAAAATGGATCCGTTTTCCCTGATCGAGGGTCCCCCCTTTCCCCTTCTTTCCCGGGGGAATAAAGGTATCTCACTTCAAACCAAAAAGGGAATAGTTTTTCTTAAAAAAAAAACCCCCCTTCAACCAAAATTTATTTTTTGTTTTCTGATTGCTTGTAAATGGGTTTTTGACCCTTTAAAAACCCTTTTATTATTCATTGCGCGCAAAAATGGGGGCAGCCTTCTAACCCATTTTGTGTTGCGAGAAAAATCCCTTCACTTTTCTTTGATACCCGGTAGGAAAAAAAGCCTTTCAATAACTGTTTGTTTTAAAATTTTTTTAAACCCAAACCCTGTTTATCTGTGAACTCCGGAAAAGCCCTTTTAATGGTAACTCAAAGTTTTAACAATAATTATTTTACTTGACCTTTTAAATTCCTTTTTTCCCTCATCGACTTGAAAACATGCGAGGATAATTAAGGGTCCTCGTTATATATCAGTTTAAAGCGACAGCAACAGCAGAAGCACTCTTTTGTGTTTAAGGGGCCGCATCTTTTTATATTGAAAACTATGTCAAGGGCTGTAATGGGGACTTAAATCTTTTTTTTTGTCTAATCGGGGATCAAAGGGTTTAAAAATAGAAAATCCCTTTTTATGGGAGTCGTTTTGGGGTGTATTTATTTAAAAAGTGTGGTCTTTGTTTCCGTTTTTTGGCCCGGGGAGATAAAATTTTCCCAAAAACGCTTTTTTAGATAACCATTTTTTTTTGCTGTTTGTTTTACTGACTTTCCCAAACTGCTTTTGGGTTTAACTTTTTTAAATTTCTGTGATTCCCTTCCAATAACCTTTTGGGTGAATAATAGATCTTTTCATTTTTTTAAATTTAGCCAATACTTTGTGCAACAAAATACACAGCCCGACATGCCAACAACCCAAAAAACAATATTTTCTTGCATCTTTTTTTTTTTTCTGATGGTTTTAGTAATCGCAAATTTTGGTGGAAAAGCAATGTTTCAACTTGTTTTTTCCGGGGACAAAAAAATTTTTTTTTATTTCCTGGTCAAAATCTTTAAATTGTAAGCTGCATGTCCCGTTGTTTAAGTCTGGGCGTTAATAAAAACTAAACTTTCCATCTTTGCTTTTTTAAAGGTGTCTGTCACACTATTGCTCCATTTCCGTTTGTCTTTTTCTCTCATCGTTAAAAATTTTAGTTTAAAAAACACGTAATTACTTTTCCGCTAAAAGCAAGCACATTAAAACCCCAGCGCCACCAATCACATTACAGTGAAGCCAAATTTTTAAAATTGGGATTTTTTTAATTTTACATATTGATATGTCTGGGAAATTAAACCCTTTCTTAAAAAAAAAAATTTCGTACAAATGAACTGTAAAAAACAGCAATCACTTTTCGAACTTTCCCCAAAACCTAGTTTTGGGCCCAAAATCTCTGTTTTAATTTTTTTAAAAAGGCTTTTTTCCCAACATTGTGGTATCCTCCCCTTAAAACCTTTCCCAAAAACACAAATGGGGATCGAGGTTACAAAAAGTTTTTTCGTGCTCATTTTTTTAAAAAAAAAAATAATATTTTTTTTTATTAATAAAACATGAACTGCGATGATTTAAATTCCGAACTTACAAAAGGGTCAAAGTTATGGGCCAAGCTTTTTCGTCAAAAAAGGAAAAGGCCTTTTATTCTTTGCGGGGGTTTGGGAAAAAAAAAACATACCTCGGAAATGAAATTTAGCCAAAAAGAAAAAAAAAAATTCAACAAAATGTCAACGCAAGACACTGAAAATTTTCACAACAGGGTTTAAGCGCAAATGGGGTCAAGAATGGTAAAAAGTGGTTTTGGGGAAACGGTTCTTAGTTTGTACACAAAATATTTTTAATTTGCTCCCATTATTCTGAACAAGATTTTATTGGGATTATTTTTAAAGGGGGAAACCAGTTTTAACAAAGCATTAGAGTCCTTTTAGATGTGATCTTATAAAAGATTTGGAACATTTTTGCGCCATTTAAATTTGGGGTTAATTACTTTTAATCAAATAGGGTTTTTTTTTTCCCTCAAAATGACCGGGCCAGAAAATCACAGAAAACATTTATGGAGAAAGAACCAGTAAAAAACCCCTCATCCTGGGGGTGTTGCAGGGGGAAAAAAAATTTGCAGAGTGGGAAAAAACAAAAAAAATTAAAATTTTCAAAACACAGAATATAACTCATAATGAAAACATAACACCGGGCCAAAAGCCAACCCGTTCTTCAATGCCAACCCGTAAATACACAAATTGGGTTCAAGACCTACAACCCCCAAAGTCGACAAAGGATTATTTGGATTAAAAAAAGTTAGCATTTTTGGGGGCATTGCGGTTTTGGGGGGGGGTTAATTTCGTTATAAAACAAATAAACAACGCCCCGCAAAAAAACCCAAAACAGCAAAAAAATCTCCCAAACCCCTAAAAACAGAAGCCAACAAAAAACATGCCAAACCGCCAACAACAAAAATCATTTTGATCCCCTTTCAGATGGAATAATATTTCAAGAACTTAATAAATAAATTTTTTAAAAGACTTGAATAAGAACTTTAAAAACGACTTGATGACAAATTGATAAAAACTTAATAAAAACTTTTAAAGACGACTTTATAAGAACTTAAAGGGCGGGCTTTATAAGAACTTAATGAAAGACTTTAAACGACTTTTAAGAACTTTAAAAAAGTACTTGAATAAGAACTTGTTTAAGGGAAATTTATGTTGACTTGTTTTTAAAACTTTAATAAAAACTTGTTTAAAAACTAAATAAAACGTGAAAGCCGACTTGAATAAAGAAAACCCAGAACACTTAAGACGAATTTTTTTTTTACAAATTTAAATTTTTACATTCTTTTCCCGGGGGGAAAAACTCCCTTCTTTTTTTTATTTGAATCTAGGTCCCGGAAAATGTCTGGCCCCGGCTTACTCAACGCCAATAGCCCAGTCGAAGCGCCCACTGTTTCCGGGGTTTGGTCAAGTTACACATAAGGGGCCGGGGCCCCCCACGCGGGATTGTATAAAATTTTCCGGCTAAATTTCCCCAAACCCGGCCCCGTTTTGTACAGCGTTTGAAAGTCATTGAAAAAATTAGGCGGCTAAAATTCCCCCCCCCTCAAAATAATCTATTTCCCCAATTTTTTTGAAATTTAAAAACGCAAATTTTTTTAAATTTTAAAACTAAAAGCCCTTTAAAAAAAAATATTTATTTAAAAAATAGTGACTAAAAAGTAAGGTAAGATCCTTTTTTATTTAGCTTTTGGTGGGTTTTTTTAAAAAACTTTAAAAACAACTTTACCTAGGCAAAAAAAAACAACTTTACAATAGACAAACCCTGTAATTGTAAAAGCGTTTGTTTGTGTACAGTAAAATAAAATAAATCTTGAAGTTAACAAATTTGGGATATGCCTGCAGTAGTTTTTAAAAACTTGGTTGTTTATGGCATTGAAAAATCTAAATTTTGGGCCCCCTTCCCCCGCCCTCAATGGGGGCCCTTTCCCAAATTTTGGGAATTTGGGGTTTACTGGCGCGGGTAAAAACCCCCCGAAAAAACCCAAAATGGTCGCCCTGGTGCGGCAAAGGGGAAAGGAAACCCCTAAAAAGGGGGGGAGGGGATTGCCCCCAAAATTTGACAAAAGAAAGCAGGGAAACAAGTTTAAAAAATAACTCCGTTTTTTAGGCAAAATTTTCCCAAAAAACCCTTTTAAAACTGGCCCTGGTTTTTAAAGTTTACCCTCTGGGTCTGGGTTGGGGGCCCCCGGGGGCCAAAAGGCCCCAAATGAATCCAAGGGGATCAGTAATGCGGGCCAAATTTAAGAGTTTTTTTTTCAAAAATTTATTTTAAAAATTTTATGGGAAAGATGTTAAATTTTTTCCAAAAAAACATTTGATGAATGGGTGTAATTTTGGGTCAAGAAAAAAAGAAGGGGTTTAACAAAAACTTTAATCTCAAAATTTTTTTAAAATTTGTGGGAAAAAAAAATAATCCTAAAAAAACCCTTAAAAAAAATGTTTTTTAAATGGGTTTAAATATTAGAGAACTAAAAAAAGGCATTCTGGGGAAGCCGGCGGACAACCCGCGAAACCGGGTTTTTGCCCCTTTTGGGGCGGGGGGGAGGGTAGCCAAATGCCTATTTTTATAGAAAATCAAATGTGTTTTACCCCGGGTCTTCAACAACTTTTTCTTCCACACGAACCGCTCGCCGAAAGCACTGGGCCCCCCCCGCTCCCAAAACAACCACACACACACACACACAACAGCAATTTTACGTGCGGGGGGGCACGGTTTAGTTTCACCTTTTGGACAGGGATGATAAACCCGGTTTTCGGGGGCCCCCATCGAAGGGCCCCCCTCAAAAACAACCAATGCACAGGACACACAGGGGCCCCGGGCCCACAAACCCCAAATTTTTTGCTCAACCCGTCTGGGCTTCCGCATCCACGGAAAACTTGTCGTCGGGTTTTAACAATGGGGTGAAGATCATCGTGGCTCCCCTTGCCCCCTTCCCCGCTTTTTTCCCGGTTTTTGGTTTTACACCAGTCCCCGTCTCAGGGCCCCTAAAACAGTCAGGGGAAGGCTTCGCCTATGAAGATGTTTGGGGTCCCCTGCATTTTTAGGGGTTTTTTTGTAGAAATTTTTAACTTCTGTTTGTAGAAAGACGCACCGGGCGATTTAAAGGGGGAGTCATTCTACATTCACCCATGGGCTCTTTTTTAACCCCACAACTTTTGTCAATTTTCCCGCTTTTTGGGGAAAAAATTTTTGGAGGGAAACCTTCACATTTTGCACCTGTTTCCCTTTTCTTTCCTGGGGAAACCAAAAAAATATCAATTAAATTTCGCTTAGAGCACCCCCCAAGTTTATCCATTTTTTTGGGTTCACATTCTTTTAAATCTGGCACACAAAATCATTTTTTTCGTTTTCCTGGGAAATTTAAATTCTGGTTGCATAATCACTGAGTTTTACCCTTTTTTGGGTCGTAAACCCCAGTCTGAAAGACGACATAAACCTCACTAAAAATCATGTCCCCTGCCTGTAAACCCTGGAACTTCCCCCCACTGGGCCGGGAAAAGGTCCCCGCCCGGTTTTTATCCCGGAAATTTTCCCACCCTTTCTGAAACGGTCTGCCTTCTTATATAACTGATGCCACAAAAAAAAGAGAAAACAAAAAACAACACAAAAAACAACCACAGTCTTCCCACCTCACCTCCCCATCCCCAATGTCACATCCTCTCCTTATTGCCATCTCTGTCCTCAACTCCCTCCTCATCACCATGTCCCCCCCCCCCCCCCCCCCCCACCCCCCCCCCCCCCCCCCCCCCCCCCCCCCCCCCCCCCCCCCCCCCCCCCCCCCCCCCCCCCCCCCCACCCCCAACCCCCCCCCCCCCCCACCCACCCCCCCCCCCCCCCCCCCCCCCCCACATCATCTCCTATGCCATGCTGTCCCCTCATCTCTCTCCCCCATCCCCATGTCACATCATCTCCATATTCCATCTCTTGTCCATCACCTCCCTCCCATCACCATGGTCACATCATCTCCTTATGCCATCTCTGTCCTCATCTCTCCCCCATCCCCATGTCCCACATCATCTCTTAATGCCATCTCTGTTCCTCACCTCCCCATCCCCATGTCACATAATCTCCTAATGTACCTACACACCCCATCTCTGTCCTCATCACCTCCTCATCACCATGTCACATCATCTCTTATGCCATCTCTGTCCTCACCTCCCCATCCCCATGTCACATCATCACCTTATGCCAACTCTGTCCTCATCTCCCCTCCTCATCACCATGTCACATCATCTCCTTATGCCCTCTCTGTCCTCATCCTCTCCTCATCACCATGACCACAATCATCTCCATATGCCAACTCCTGTCCTCTCTACCCACCTCATCCCATGTCCCATCAATCTCCTATGCCATCTCTGTCCTCACCTCCATCCTCATCCCCATGTCACATCATACTCCTTATGCATCACAGTCCTCAACTCTCTCCTCATCACCATGTCACCATCATCCTCTTATGCCATCTCTGTCCTCATCTCTCTCCCCATTCCCCCTGTCACATCATCTCCTTATGCCATCCTCTGTCCTCACCTCCCTCCTCAACCCTAAAAGTGTTCACATCATCTTCCTTATGCCATCTCAGTCCTCACCTCCTCCTCATCCCCATGTCCACATCATCTCCTTATGCCATCTCTGTCCCTCATCTCTCTCCTCATCACCACGCCCCAACCATCATGCATCATCTCACCACACCATCATCATCATCATTACTCCATCATCATCACCATCCTCCACCACATCATCATCAACCATTACCTCCCATCATAACATCATCTCCACCACCATCATCATCATCATCATCATCATCACAGCCTCACAACACTTCGACCAGCAACAGCAACCATGACAACAAGGGAGGGGAAAACACTCACATGCCAAGTAAGCTGGTCAGAGTGAGGGCGGAGGTGTCGTCAGATGGGAAGCCGCCCCCGATGTGGTGACGTAAGCTCAGCACTGCATCCGCTAAATTAACCTTTGTCCTGACCAATGGGAATGAGCAAGACAAGTAAGGAGGCTAACATAACCTTTATGACCTGACCCACTGGGAATGAGCAAACAGAGTAAGGAGGCTAAATAACCTTGTCCTGACCAATGGGAGTGAGCCAGACATGAGTAAGAAGGCTAAATAACCTTGACATGACCATGGAATGAAGCAGACAGAGTAAGGAGGCTAAATAACCTTTGACCTGACCAATGGGAATGAGCAGACAAGTAAAGGAGGCTATATAACCTTTGACCAGGACTAATGGGAATGAGCAGACAGAGTATGGAGGCCTAAATAAACCTTTGACCTGTACCAATGTGGAATGAGCAGACAGAGTAAGGAGGCTAAAAACCTTTGTCCTGACCAATGGGGAGTGAGCAGCACAGAGTAAGGAGGCTAAATAACCATTTGACCTGACCAATGGGAATGAGCAGACAGAGTAAGGAGGCTAAATAACCTTTTGACTCTTACCCATGGGAATACAGACAGAGATAAGGAGGCTAAATAACCCTTATTGACCTGACCAAAGGGAATGAGCAGACAGAGTAAGGAGAGGCTAAATACCTATTGACCAGACCAATGTGTAAAGAGTCAGACAGAGTAAGGAGCTAAATAACCTTTGACCTGACCATTGAATGAGCCAGACAGAGTGAGGAGGCTAAACAACCTTTGACCTGAGAAATGGGAATGAGCAGCCAGAGTGAGGATGCTAAATAAACCTATATGACCTGACCATGGAGTGGCAACAGAGTGAGGAGGTTAAACAATCTTTGACCTGAGAAAATGGGAATGAGCAGACAGATTGAGGGAGGCCTAAACCAACCATTGACCCTGACCAATGGGAATGACAGACAGAGTGATGAGCTAACAACCTTAGACCAGACCAATGGGAATGACATACAGCTGAGTAGGCTAAACAACCTTTGGTCCTGACCATGGAATGACAGACATAGTGAGGAGGCTAAACAACCCTTTGACCTTGACCAATGGGAATGAGCAGACAGAGAGAGGAGGCTAAACAACCTTTGACCTGACCAAAGGAATGAGCAGACAGAGTGAGGAGGCAAACAACCTTTGACCCTGACCAATGGGAATGAGCGACAGAGTCAGGAGTCTAAAGACCCTTGACCTACCACTGGGAATGAGCAATACAGAGTAAGGAGGCTAAATAACCTTTGACCTGACCCCTGGAAATGAGCAGACAGAGATAAGGTTGCAAAATAACCTTTGTCCTTACCCAATGTGCATATGAGCAACAGAGTAGGGAGGCTAAAATAACCTTTTTCCTGACCATGGTAGTGAGCAAGACAGAGTAATGTAGCCTAAATCACCTTTGACCTGACCAAAGGGAAATGAGCACACAGAGTAAGTATGCTAAATAACCTTATTGACCTGACCAATGGGAAATGAGCATACAGAGTGAGAGGCTAAATAACCCTTTTGAACCTGACCAAGTGTGAATGAAGCAGACAGAGTGAGTAGGCTAAATAACCTTTGGACCTGAACCAATGGGAATGAGTCAACAGAGGAGAGGCTAAATAACCTTTGACCTGACCCATGGAATTAGCAGACAGAGAGAGAGGAGGCTAAACAACCGTTGACCTGAGAAATGGGACGAGCAGACAGAGATGAGGGAGGCTAAACAACCTTTGACCTGAGAAATGGGGGAATGAGCGAGAACAGAGTGAGGAGGTTAAACAACCTTGACCCTACCCACTGGAATGGATCAGACAGAGTGAGGAGGCTAAACAACCTTAGACCTGACCAATGGAATGAGCAGACAGATGAGGATGCACAAACAACTCTTTGACCTGACCATGGGAATGAGCAACAAGAAGGATGAGGAGGCTAAACAACCTTTGACCTGACCAATGGGAATGAAAGCAGACAGAGTGAGGAGCCTAAACAACCTTTGTACATAAACCAATGGGAAATTGAGCATACAGAGTTGAGGAGGCTAAAACAACCTTTGACCTGACCAATGGGAAAGAAGCAGACAGAGTGAGGAGGCTATAAACAACCTATGACCTGACCAATGGGAATGACAACAGAGTTGAGGATCTAAACAACCTTGACCTGACCAATGGTGAATGAAGCATACAGAGTGAGGAGCTTTAAACAACTTTGACCCTGACCAATGTGAAAAGAGCATACAGAGAGATGAGGCTAACCAACCTTTGACCTGCCCAATGGGAATGAGCAGACAGAGTAAGGAGGCTTAAAAAACCTTTGACTGACCAATGGGAATGAGCAGACAGAAGTTAAGGGAAGGCAAATAACTTTGACCTGACCAAATTGGGAATGAGCCAGACAGAGTAGGAGGCTAAATAACCTTTGACCAGACCATTGGAAAGACAGACAGAGTAAGGAGAGCTAACTAACCTTTGACCTTACCAATGGGGAGTGAGTCAGACAGAGTAAGGAGGCTAAATAACCTTTGAACCTGACCAATGGGAATGAGCAGACATGAGTAATGAGGCTAACAAACCTTTGACACAGACCAATGGGAATGAGCAGACAGAGTAAGGAGGCTAAACAACCTTAGACCTGACCAATGGGAATGAGCAGACAGAGTAAGGAGGCTAAATAACCTTTGACCTGACCAATGGGAGTGAGCAGACAGAGTAGGGAGGCTAAATAACCTTTGTCCTGACCAATGGGAATGAGCAGACAGAGTAAGGAGGCTAAATAACCTTTGACCTGACCAATGGGAATGAGCAGACAGAGTAAGGAGGCTAAATAACCTTTGTCCTGACCAATGGGAATGAGCAGACAGAGTAGGAAGGCTAAATAACCTTTGTCCTGACCAATGGGAGTGAGCAGACAGAGTAGGGAGGCTAAATAACCTTTGTCCTGACCAATGGGAGTGAGCAGACAGAGTGAGGAGGCCTGAATTGAATGATGCTGACTGGCATTACAGTTTGAATGACTGGCCAGTCATGTACACAGCAACTGATCAAAACATACATGCACACAACAAATAGAGTCATGCACATGAACTTATGTTCATGTACATGCACAAACACATGAGCATGCATTACTCATGTTCAAATGTACACACACACGCATGCGTGCACGCGCACGCACACGCACACACACATACACGCTCGCATGCACGCACGCACACACACACACACACACACACACACACACACACACACACACACACACACACACCATACACACACACACACACACACACACACACACACACACACACATATATCCCCCAAGACAGATCACATTGAGCCATACCACACCACAGAACACGCACACACATTCCCTAAACAACACACACACACACATTTAATTAAGCATCCACAAACATACACACACACACACACACACACACACACACACACACGTACACCAGAAAACACCACACTCAACCTCCCCCACCTTCCCCACCACACACACCAGAACACACCACCCCACAACACCCCATACAAACCACCAGAAGTCAAACCCACCTTGAAGTGCTCTATGTGGATATCACCTTGTCTTTTGGACAGCTTAGATCCATCCCTGCACAACACAGCAACGAGACAGTGAGCAGCAGGCTGTGGTCTGCTCAGACAGAGAAACACAAGCTTCAAATTTTGCTTTCTTTTTTTCTTTCTTTCTGCGTACGCAGGCTGATACTCCTGCGGACACTCCCTGTATAGACAGGCAGTGGAGTTTTGTGTGTATGACCGTTTTTTATCCTGCCATTAAGGCAGCCGTACTCCATCTTCAGGGAAGATGCATGCTATGTGTAACATGTCATCAATACCAACAGCCAAACTGGCCTTCTCTTCTGAGAGTTGATGGGATTTTACATGTGTGCAAGATGCTATGCGTGCGTTCACACACAGAACCTTTGTTTATAGTCTCATTCGAAGGACTGTATGGGAAATGGAGTCAGAACCAATGTTAACTCCAAGGGAAAAATCCCCCTGTACCAAAACGGCCCAGCGGAGATTTGAACCCACAACCCTTGGATTACGAGTCTGGCGCTCTACCAACTGAGCTATTCCAGCTCCCCACAATGAAACATATTCTTTTAGAGAGTTGGGACTTGCATGATGTGAGACACAAACATTTTACAGCAGATTCCATGAAAATCTTGTTCAGAGATGTTCCGCCTGATGCAATCTTTGAATTCTTGAAAGAGATTAACATTTTTCATCGGATCTGAGGTTTTACAGTGAAAAGATTTTCAACTAAATTTGAGCGCGTTTTTTTTTCGAGTGTATTTTAAAGAGTTGTGTGAATGAATGATTTGTGACTTGATTTTAACGTGGTGACAGCCCTGATATGGCCCATTGCGGTCGGCTGGGCTATAAGCATCATTACCTTACCTTGCTATACTAAGCTTCAAATTTTGCTTTGACACAGGTTCCAGACAAAGGTCTGTTGGAGGAGCAGTCAGAGGAAAAGAAATAAGGGAACAGTCTGTTTCCCGTGATTTTGTAGGTGAAATTGATGATGCAGGAAAAAAAGGAAGGCAGCGACAGACTTCAGTACTGATCAAGACAATGATCTTTTCCAGGGTCTAGGATGTACCTCTCAGCGCCTGTCAACTTAAAACAGATGATTTCAGACTTTAAGAGGGAACTAAAATGAAAATAACATTAAAAAAAAAATCTGCTTCACTTTCATTCCTCCTCTTAATCTAAGTCTCCTAAAGCGCTTTGTTTTATTTTAAGTCCTAAAAAGGCATTCCCCTTTTATTTCA
>JAMYXO010005755.1:0-14862 GCA_033310375.1 Conus canariensis
TTTTTGTCAGTATGGGTATAGCCTTCCCTTTTTCATTGACATATTTTTTTCCTTGTTTTCAGGGTAGTGTTTTAAAAATGGGTTCAGTAATGACGACTGCACCCCTGAAAGGGCCAAGACATTGACGGGCCAGTATGGTAAGGGAAATTGACGTCCCATGTTGCTCTGTGTCTTATGACAAAAAGGGTTTGAAGTCCCATAATGTTGATGGGCAAAAAATAAAGAGTTTCCTCTGCTTGGGGGCGGGAGGGAAGGGCGGGCCAATCCCCCCGTCGTCCCCCCCGCCAAAAAAAGGCTTCTTTTTAAACCACAGGACAAAAGGGGTTTTGAACATAGAAGACGTGATACGATCGTCAAACATTAAAAAAAATATTAATTTTTATTAAATACTTTTCACTTTTAAGAGGTGAACATAAGTTTTGTAGGGTTTTAAAATTTTGCTAATAGGGACTGTAAACAAATTTGGAAAAAAGGTCCAAAAATTTGGATTGAGGAGAGGTTTGGAGGGGGGTGGGGGGGGGGGGGGAGGACTTACATGGAAGCCCAAAGGGGATTGATAAGAGTTTTTGGGCAAGTGTAGGAAGGGGGAGGGACGTACTAGAGACCTACAGGTTGAGGGAATTTTTTTGTTTTTTGTCAAGGGGGGTGAGGGGTGGGGAGGGACTGACAGGATCCAGGGGGTTTTAAATAAAGAGTTGGGGGCAATGGTGGTAGGGCGGGGATGGACTTACATGGGGTCCACAATTGAGGGAGTGTTTTTTTGGGGAAAAGTGGGGGTTGGGGGGGGAGGGACTGTACATGAAGTCTTGGCCTTGTTTTAAAAAGCGGGAGGGGGAAGGGGGGACATAACAATCCTAAATGCCTTGTGCCTCCTTCTTTGTTGGCATCATTCCCATGGGCATACGCCGCCACGTGGGAGTATTGTGTGTGTGTGGTTGGTGGGGGGGTTTTTCGCAAAGAGAGGAAAGAAATGGTTTTTTGGGTTTTTTGTTTTGTGTGTGAGTTGAGTGGGGGTGTTGGGGTGTTTTGTGTGTGTGTGTTTTGTGTTGGTTTTTGTGGAGAAATTTCAACGGCTGCATGCATAATTGTGTGCTTGGTTTAATTTTTTGGGGGAGAAGAGCAATTTAGATTGCTTTCGTTGAAGGTGCTGTGGGGGGATGAATAAAAATGTTTGTTTTTGTGACAAAATTATTAAAACAAACAAAAAATCTCAAAGGAAAAAAAAACATGTTTTAAACATTTCCTGGCAATAACTTAGGTTGTTGGGGAAAAAAAAAAAAACATTATTATCTAAGATCCTTCATTCTTTAGAAAAAAAAAACCATAGATGTAAAAAAAACCCCCCAAACTGTGGGGCTTTCCCCCCATTTACAAAAATATGGAAGACCCCTTTTTAGTTCTGGGGCTTTTAAGGACCAAGATTTTGGGAAATCATACTTTTCACACAAAAGACCCGAAATAAGGAAAAATATTTCAGATTACAGGATTAAAAATGGGCCCAAAAATTTGGGAAAACGTTAATGCTAAAAAACCAAAAAAAAAAAATAGCCATAAAAAACAGCCCCTTTTACTTTTCACAGGTCAAAAGAATACCAGCCATGATGGAATCTTTGTGGGAGCCGCAGCTGGAATTTTGGGCTGGGAAAACCCCTCGCAAGGTTTCTTGTTTTCTAAGGGTTTCCCGCCCGGCACTTTAAAGAGCCCATGGTTTGGGGCTTGAATTGGGGAAAACTGCAAAAATCCCTTGGGGTCATCCATTTTTTTAAAAGGGGACTCTTTAAACTTTGGAAAATAAAAAATTTAAATTTGACTAAACCCCCAAAAAATTTCTATTTGGGACAAAACCCCCCTTTTTACAAACAAAACTCGCCCTTCTCATTTCTACTTTTTTTCCCAAAAAAAACAAAAATTTTTTTTAAAAAAAACTTTAAATCAAAAACCTCCAAAAATCCCAAATTTTTCGTTATTTTAAAATGGGGGTTTTTGTGCAAAAAAAAACCCGGGGAATTGGCCCCCAATTTAAATTTTTTCCTCTCTCCTCTTCGGGTTTTAAACTTTTATCTCCAAACAACCCCCCAAAAACAAAAAAACAACCGCCTTCCATCTTTGGGTTTGTTATTTTTACCCAAATGAATGTATACCTCAACCCCAAAAATTCTTTAAATTGACTGTTTTCAAATTTATATGACGAAATCGCAAAAAACCCCCCCTTTAATTTTAAGGGGGTGCCCAGAATTAGAAACTGAATTTTTACAAATTTTTTTTTGGTTTTTTAAATTTCCTTTTAAAAGAACAACAAAATGGGGTTTAATTTAAAAATTTGATGGCAAGGGCCCCATAACCCCGGGAAAGGCCATTTTTAAAGTAATTTTTTTGGTTTTTAAAAACCCATAAGGTTTTTGGCCCCTATCATAAAAGCCCAAGATTCTAGCAAGACCCCTTAAAAACGGAATCTCCCTTTCCTTTTTGGAAAAGGGATAGAAGTATAAGATTTTTCCCCCATTAATTTTTAACTTTTAACCCAAAATTTCTAAAACTTTTTTTTAAAAAACAAAAATTGTTTGTAAAATCATAATTTTTTTTCGGGTTTAAAAAAATTCCTTTCCCCCCTTAACAACCCCCCGGGGGGTTTTTTCCTTTTTCTTTTTTAGGGGTTTTTATTAAAACCCAACTTTTTAAAAAAATTTCTCTAAGAGCAACCCCATTTTTACCTCGCCATTTCCCAAATTTGAATTTAAAAAACCGCGCCCGGTTTTTTTGGTTTTTTATGGGAACTTTTTTTTTAAATTTCCCTTTTTTTTAAAAAAACAAATTTTAAAAAAGGAACCCCTTTTTAAAAATTTAAGGGAAAATGCCCCCTTTCGCTAGGGGGTTTTTGGGGAAAAAACTTTGGGGCTTTTGTAAATAACCCTTCGCATGGGTGAATCCCAAAGTTTCTAATCAACTTTTAAACCCCCTAAATAAATTTAAATCCCCAAAAAAGATTTAAGAGGCCAAAAACATTGGCAACTCACCCTTGGGTTTTTTCCAAATCATTTAAATTTTCAGTTTACGCTCAACCCTGGCTTTTTGGGGTTTCTTAAAACCCCAATTTAAAAAACCCCCAAACCCCTTAGTAAGGTCGTAATAACTTTCTTTTTTTAAATTTCCGTAAAAGGCCAACTAAAAAAACTACAAGTTACTCTTTCCCCCAATTTTTCAACAACCCTTTAAATTTCCCTTTCTCAATAAAAACAATTTAAACATTTAAAAAAAAAACTGCAAAAAATTTAAAATTAAAAATTCAAAAAATTTAGGAAAAAAAGTTAAACCCCAATCAAGGTTTGGGAATTGATTTTTGGGGGGCACGTATTTAAAAAATTTTTTACTTTCTGGTGGCCACAACCGTTTTAAATAAACTCCAATTGATTGGTTAAAAAAAAAAAAAAACCCCAAAGGCCTTGGGAACCTTTTTTTTTTGAGGAAAGGGAAGGTAACAATTTCCAAACCCAAAGGGGTTTTAAAGACCCATTCCAAATTTCGTTTTTGGGGGCAAATTTGGAGGGAAGCAAACCCAAATTATATAGTGGATCAAAACTAAGGTTTTTTCGAAAAAAAAATTTTTAGGGCCCAATTTTTAAAAGAGTTTTTAACTTTTTGTTTTCCCTTCCCGCTTTCAAAGGACCAAAAATTTTTCAAAAAACTAGGCAAAAGGTTTAATTTTTTGTAGGGCATGATTTTAATTTTGCCTTCTGACCTAAACTAAAAAATTTTGGGGGTTATAAAATTTAATTAAATCCTCAAAGGGAGACGCCAAAACTTAGGGAAAACCTTTAAGGGTTTTTAAAAAAAAGGGCCCCACCACCATTTTTAAAAAATTCTTAAAACCCCAACCTTAAAAGGGCCCCCCGCCATTTTTAAGCGCCCACAGCCGAAAGCAAAAAACCCCCCCCTTGTGTACCTCCCCCCCACAGACACAATACGAAAAATCAGCCCCCTTTTTTGTTTTTAAAAATTTTATTTAATGGCATACTTTAAATTTTTTTAAAAATTAAAAACCCGCCCCACTTCCTAACGTCCAAAAAATTCACCAAAAACACCACTTTGGCCCATTTACAAAACCCCAAAAACCAAAAAATGCCTATTATGCCCGGGAGAGCATTTAAACGCTTTGACCGTAATTCCCTTTTAAAAGGGTTTTCTAGATTTTGGGGGTTTTGTTTTTTTTAATCCCTTTAAACCGGGTGGGGGGTTGGAGGGGTACGGGCCCCCTTGGGGCACCTGCCCAAGTTAAAGCTAAACCATTTTAAATAGCAAACCCAACGGGTGTTAAAAATAATAAAATTGTAACCCCGGGTTCCCGGAAAAAATTTTCCTTTTTCTTTTTTGGCTAAGGTATTTCATAATTTTTCTGTTTTATATTTTTTTTCCCGATTCTGCTTTTTGGGGTTTTTTTTTTTTTCTGTTTTAAAATTTAAAAACCCTTTAAAATGTTTTTTTTTATCTTTCCCCCAAAATTTTGTATTTTCGCCCGTATTTACTTTTCCCTTCCGGGTCTTTAAAAAGGGTTTTCACGGGTCAGCCCCTTTTTTTTTTTTCTTCTTTTTAAAATTTCTCGGAGCCATTAAAATTTTTCTCCAATTTTTTTATTTTTTGTTTATATTTTTAAAGCAGCTTAACAACCCGAGGGCAAGCAGTTCACCTTTTAAAAACCGTTTTTAGCTTTAAAAAAAAGGGTTTTTTTTGAAAGGGGGAAACCCTCAATTGGGTTTTTTTTAAAACTTTTCTTTTTCAAAAATCCTCACTTTTCTTGACCCACGGGTGAAGAATTTGGCCCAAATTTGGTTTCTTATTAAAAATCGTCACCAAAATTTTTCTATTAAAAATCTGCTTTCGATTTTTAAATTCCCTTTAAAAGTATTTTTTTTGTATTTAAATTGTGGTTTTGGGAACCTTTGCTCCGCTTTTTGTAAAGCAAAAAGCCTTTGAACCCTTTGGGAACTTCCTTGGTTTTGCAATATTTAATCCCCCTCGGGTCGAAATTTGGAATCCCCCTATACCCGGTTAAAAACTCGGGGGGGTCCCGGGTATCATAAAATTGTTTTCCCCCATTTTTTTTAATTTCCCTTTTTTATAATTTTTTTTTTAAAAAATTTTCCTCCTCCCCTACCCCCCCCACCCCTTTTCCCCCTCTCAAAATCTTAGGATCGACGTGTCTTGGAAACCCCCCCCCCTATACTTTATAGAATAATTAATTTTGTTGTAGAAAAATTTTGGGGCTGTTAGGGATAAAAAAGCCTACTCCAAAAGTTTTTGACGAAAATAAGGATGGATCCTAAAAATTGAGCTGTCTAGGGGGGAAAGAACGTCTTCTTCAAGGGTTTCCTTTCAAAGAAGGGCCGGCGCTCCCTTTTTCACTTCATCCCTTTTTCAATTTGGGCAAGCGCGTCATAATCCCTTCCCAACATATTTATATATTTATTTTTTTTTGTTTTTTAAAAATGGGAAACCCTACGTTTTTTGAACCCTTTATCCATTCAAAAACGAAGACCCCACGGGTTTTAAAACATAAAAACTTGGCCCTTTTAAATAAAACCATCACAATTGAGCCCAATGTTTAAAATAAGATTTTTTGTTACTCGGTAAAGATAATGCCCCCTGCCCCGTGGGCATTCAAAAAGATATTGTTCGGGGTTCCCAAAGCTACCGTTTGTTTTCCCAACCTGGGGGGGCCATCCAATTTTTTAAAAAAAGGTAATCAAACTGGAAGGGAAGAAGTCTTCTCACTGATATCCGGAAAATTTTTACCCAAACAGAAAGAAAAAAAAAATCCTTTTTTAGGGGGCCGGCCCCCAAAGGGCCCCCAAACACCTTTAAAGTGCAGAAGGGAAAGGGGGACAGGGGGACCAAAACAAAATGGCAGCATTTTTAAAAACAGATTTTGCACCCCCAGATTTTTAACGTTTTAAAAAACCCCCCCAACCCCTATTCCAAGGGAAATAAGAGCAAACTTACTTTGAACTGACTTCAATTTACAGGGAACTTTAATTTTTCAATACCCAAAAGCCAGATAAAATATCAGTAAAAAACCTCTTTTTTTTGACGTTGTTCTAACCCCGAACTGGATAAACAAAATTTAAAACCCGTATTTTAAAAATTTAAGGGTTTTTTATTTAAAAATTTTTTCAAACCCCAAGTCCTAACGATTAAAAAAAAGCAAGCAATGTCCCGGGGTTTGCATATAACAATTTTTTTAATTTTCCCCAAAGGGGGGTTTTCTTGGGTATTTCCAAACCCCGCCCCTTTTTTAGAGAGATCTGAGGGGGTTTTAAAAAAACCCAAACCCCAAAAATTGGAAAAACAAAACCCGTTTTCCTTTCCAAAAAGGTTTAAAGGGGGGTGGAAAAAACCTTTTCAGGCTTTATTCCGGCTGAAAAAAAAATTTTTTACCCGGAAAAACAAATTTGGGGGAGATAAAAAATTTGTTTTTGTAGGAGGAAACCCGAAAAAAGCCCCCCAGCTGAACATTTGGAAAAAACTTTAAAAATTTCAAGATGTTTTTAAACTTCGAAAGGGTTTATCTTAAATACCAAAATTTTTGGGCTTTTGGGGTTTAAATTTGGGGGAACCCACGTTTTAAACCCCCAACCCCACTTTCCCCGGGGGGAAGGGGAAAAAGTAGGGTTTAGGTTTGGCCCTCCCATACAAAAATAATAAGGAAGGAGGGGGAGGGGAATTTGGCCCCCCCGTTTAAAAAGGGGACTTTTTTTTGGTGGTTGGTTTTAAGACGCCCAGCTAAAATTGAATAAAATTGGGGCTTTTTTAAAGAAATTTAAAGGGGGGGCCTTTTAATTTAAAAACAAGGGGGAAGGGGAATAGGGTTTAACCCTTTTTGGCCTTTAAAGCCCGGCACCCGGGTTTTTTTGGGGGGTTATTTTTTTTTGGGGAAATTTCCCCGGGTTTGGAAAACCCCCCCGGAAACCGTATGATTTTTTGGGTTTACAAAACAATCTACAGGTTTTATTACGAGTAAATTGTTTTTTAAACTCACAACAAAATTTAACCCAACAAGGTTACAAAAAACTTTTTTTTTGGACTGACAAATTTTTATTTTTTAGTTGATCCTAGGGAAAAACTAAAAAACCCGTTTAAAAAATACTTTAAAAGGAATTTGAGGGAACCCCAAACGCGGGTTTTTTTATTGATACTGTTAACCAACAAACATTTTTAAAAAAAGAAGGAATTTTGTCTTTTTGCTACCTTTAGCGGAAGAAATCCATTAGTTTCTGTTTGGCTCTTAACTCGAAATTCCAAAGGCCCGGGCTTAAAAGACTTTTGATCGCAGTTTTAAAAACATTTTTCTTATTCTATACTAAGGACAAGGGGAAAATTTTTAAGAATGTTTAATGAAAAATTTATAAACAGGGGGCAAGGTTAACAAAAAAAAATAAAAAGACTAGAAAAAACTAAACGCTTTAAAAAAAAACTTACGGGCGACCCCCATTCCCAAAACGTTTTTCTTTTTATAGATTGTTTTTATTGTTTTTTAAAAATTGTTTATAAAAAAATTGTTTATATTTTTAAAAAAAAAGCCGTCCCAAAACAAAAGCAATTACCCTAAATTCGTTCAAAGCAAAAGTCTTCAGACACAACTGAGTTTTTTCTGGGGAAAAGGTTAAAGGAAAAAGTTTTATGGTTTGGGTACACCGACAGGGGGTTTTTTAAAAGAATTTTAAATTTTTTAAAATAAAAAAAAAAACAAAACCCTACCCTGGAAAGAAAAAGAAATCTAAAGGGGCCCAAAGATTTTTGGCAAAAAACGAAACAAAAATTTATAAACGAGGGAATCCGGGGTTTCTTCCTGACATTAACCATTTAAATTTTTTAAAATAAAAGAAGCCCCTTTTTTATACTTTGATAAAAAACAATTTTTTGAAAACCTTTGAAGAAAGCCTTTTGGTACCTATCCCCAAAAAAAAACAGAAAAAGCGATTGAAATAACTAAAACGGGGCTCTGAATATTTCTGCAGAGAAAGAAGTCCACTAATGGTTTGGGGAAAAAGGGTTTTTGTTTAAAATTTAAAACCCAAAACTAAAACACTGCCTTGAAAAATGACGATCTTTTTCCCTATTTATTACTCCAAGGGGGCCCATCCTTGTTTGGGCCCAAAAATACTTAACAAGGGGTCAAATAAATCCCAAAACTTGGAAAGGGTCTTTGGCTTGTTTTTTTTATTTTTAAAACGGGGTGAAATTAAACTTCGTTTCATTGAAAAAAGTCAAGGGGATTTTTGGGCAATACTAAACTAACCGGCTTGATTTTTTTTTTCATTAAGTATTTGATTTTTTTTGCGTTTTTTCAGTTATGAATGGCCAGAAGGGGTTTAAAAATATGTACAATTAATTTAAATTTAAAAAAATTTAAACTTAATTAAAAATATGAACAAACTCAAAAAGTTTGGTTAGAGCAAAAAAATTTAACTTCAAAAGAAAAAAAAATGACTTGGGTAAATATGGGGTTTCTGAAAGAAATATCTAAAAGGGTTTTAAATTCCTTTTTTTATATAATCACCCCGGGGCCCCCAGCTTACGGCGGAATCTGGGGTTAAACGTTTCTCTTTTTGGACTGGGGGGGACGAACCCCCTTTTTCATTTGGGGGCCGGGGTTTTTTTTTTTGGGCAAATTTTATTTTTGTAGTGCTGTTTTAAAAAAATTAACGCCTTTAAAATACAAAAAACTGCCCTTTTTAGCCAAGCCTCCAAAACTTTGTTTCATTAAGGGTTTTAAAAAAAGCAAAAGCTTTTCAGGGTAAAAATTACACTGAAGAATTTAGGCCCCCTTATGGTGATGGGGGAAGGGTTTTCAACGAAAAAAAAACTGCTTCAAAAAGTAGAAAAACCCTTTTTCTTCGCAACAAAAGACACTGAGAACAATCAAACAGAAAAAATTAAAAGCAACAAAAAATCAGTTTAAACCCAAAAAAGACTAAAAAAATTTAAATGGGGAAAAAATAATAAAATTTTTAAGTTTTAAAAAAAAAATAAATAAAACATTAAAATTTTTAAAAAAAAAAATTTACTATTTTTTTTTAAATAAACCCGGGAAATGTTTTGGCGGGCAACTTGCAACTCTTTGCGAAAAAACAACTTTTAGGGGGGTTTTTTGAATTAAAAAATAAAGCTCTCTTAAATAATATACGGAAGGGGGTTTTTTTCATAATTCTTTTTAAATTCATAAACTTTTCTACCTTTTAAGGGGCGTGGGTTTTAAAAATTTTAACATGCCCTCTGCCCTTTCCCGGGGCTTTCAAGTTCTTACTTTTTTTTCCAAAAAGGGAAAGTTTTTTTGATTTCCTTGGTTTCTTCAGTAAAACTAATTTTTTTCAATTTACCCCGTTCACCGGTTTTTTAAAGGGGCCCTTGCTTTTTAAAAATTTATTTTTCTGGCACCAAGAAAGGGTGGCAACCTTCTGACCCATTCGGGGTTTTCGTGTTTTTTTCCATAAGGTTTTCCCAGAAATTTATAGGGAAACAGACCCAGCCAATTTTTATTAAAGTTTTCTACTAGAGCTTGGGGGGCATGGTTTCCTAATCCCTCTCTTTTTCTGTAACCCGAATTCTTAAAAATTTTTTTTACAACTCCTTTTAAAATATTTTCCCCCATAACCTTTATCACCTAGGAAAACTTTATGGGGCCTTTCCCTGTTTATTTTTGTAAAAACCACAGCCAAAAGCATTGGGGCTTTTTTTTCTGTTAAAGGCCCCACCTTTTTTTCCTTAAGCCAAAAGCAAAAACAGTCAAACATACTTAAAATTTTTTTTTTCAACTTTTCATGTGGAAGGAAAAACAATTCCCTTGGTGGGTCAATTTGGAAAAAATTTTAAAAAATTTAGGCCTTTTTTATTCTTTTTGGGGCAAGAAAAATTGTTCCCGATCGCTTTTTTTTGAAAGCCATCCTTTTGCTTTTTTGTTCAGAAACCCTACAGCTTTCTCATTTATCAATAAACGGCCCTTTCCTTTTTCCCAAAACCCCCCGAAATTTTAAATTTTTTCTTTTGATCTTTCCCTAAAGACTGTTTTTTTTTTTTCTTTTTTAAATATGTTTTTTTTATTTAATTGAAAAAAAAAGATTGCTCCCATACACCCATAAAAAAGCCTATTTCCCAAACCCTTTTCTGATCTCGATGGGTTATAAAAACAGGGAAAAATTTTTTCGGGACGATGGTTTGAAACTTTTTCCTGCAAAAGTAATATTTTTCTTCTTTATTTTAACGCCTTAAAAATTTTCCTTTATTTTCCCTTTTCCTTTAATTTTTTAATTAAAATCAATTTTAGAATTTCTCCTTTTCCCCTTTGCGTCTCTTTACTTAGCTTAAATTTTTCCTTTGCCTTGTTAGGCTTCTCGTCCCTTCCCTCAGACCCGCAATTTACTAAAAATATAATTGGGTGCCCGAAAGGCCCAATTTAAATTTTTTTTTGTCCCCCCCCTTCAGAAAATATTCCCCAAAATCTTTTTTTTTTGAAAAAAAAATTTTTTTTTAAAAACAAAATTTTCTAGAAAGAAACTTTTTTTTTATAAATCAATCCCGCCCCAAATGCATTTAAACTTTTCTATGCATTGATTTTTTTTTGGGAAAACCCCGTCAACAAAAATTTTTTGACAAACCCTGCATTAATTTAAAAAATAACCCTTTAAAAACATCCTCAAAATTTTCCCTTTAATTAAAAGGGGTTTTTTAAAAAAATGTTTTTTGTTTAACATGCGACCCTATAATAAGACCTCCCTTACAGCCTTTTGGGAAAAAGTAAGATGATCTTTCATTCCAAAATTTTTTTTTTTAACAAAAAATAATTTAAAAAAATTTATAAAGAAAACTGCTTTGTGTTTTTTTAAAAAATAATTTTTTTTTGCCCAAAAAAAAAAAGGTTTTCTTTCCAATCTCATTTTCCCCCGTTTGGGGTTTTATTTCCTTTTTTAAAATTTTTTAGGGGTTTTTTTTTAAAAATTAAAAAAGACAATGGGCCCCATAATAAAAGCTAAACTCTTTTTTATTTTTTTTTTTTTTAATTTTTTTAAATTTTAAAAATGGGGGCCAAAAAAGGAAACTGATTAAAATTTTAAAAAAAATTTTAAAACTATTTTCCCAAAAATGAAAGTTTAAAAATTGATTTTGTAAATTGGGTTGAGAATGATGAAAAAAAATTTAAAAAAAAATAAAAGTGAACTATTTAACGAAGCAAAAAATTTTAAAAATTGCGGAGTGAATTTAGAAAAAACTAAAGTATTGGGGGGCGTTCTTGTTTGAATTTGGGGTTCCTTTTAAGTATTGCAAAGTTTTGAAAATAAAAAGTTTAAATTTTTCTTTTTTCTTACTTTTTTTTTTTAATTTTTCTTAAAATTTTTGGGTTTAAAAATTTAAAACAACAAATTTCCAGGTTTTTAAAAACTGCCCAAAAAACATTTTGGGAAAGGGAGGAACAAATCTTTTGCAAAATTTTTTCATTGAATTTTTAAAAAAGGGAAATTATTTAACCCAAAAAAACGGTTTTAAAAAGTTGGGAAAAATTCGCTTTTTTCAAAACCCGGGGTTTTAATTTTTAACCCCCTTTTAAAAATGTTTTTTGGCCTTTTGATTGAATATATAAACCCCCCCTGTTTTTTAAGTTCAAATTGGGTATCAATAGACGAAAGAAGTTTTCACTAAATTTTTACTTTCCCTGGCCCGGCTTATTACATGTTACAAATTTTAATATGTAAGTGAAGGGAAACGAAAATTTCGCGGCTCCCGGGTGGGCTGAAGGAACTTTCCCCAAATCAAAATTTAAAAAAACCAAATTTTTTTCCCCAAAAGTCCAATTTCTTTCATCCCTCTCCCAAGGGGTTAGTTTTTTAAAAGAGCATCCTTTAAAAATACCTTTTTTACTTTTGTGTTTCAAAATTGGGGTGATTTTTGGGGGCAAATTTCCACCCCTTAAAAAGCCCCACGATTTTCCCAAATTTTGGGGGAGAAAAAATATTCCCAAAATTTGATAAATAAATTTCCCTGGGGTTTTAAAGTAAAATTTTTCTTTGAAAACAAACAAAAAATTAAAACCCTAACTTTTAAAAAATGGAATTCATAGCAAACCCTAAATGGGTTTCCCCGGGAAACCCCCCTTTTGGTTAATTCCCCTTGAGAATCATGTTAAATTTAGGTTTTTCAGAAAAGGGTTTCCCGAACCCTTAAGGTTTAAATTTTTAAAAATTGGGGTAAATTCTGATTTAAACAAAAAGAGAACTAAAAAAAAGAGCTTTGGTTTGGTTTTTGGGGCAAAACCCCCCTGTTAAGGAAAGCTTTAACTAAGAAACATTTTTAAAAAATTTTTTTTAACGTAAAAAACGAAATTCTTAACCCAAAACCAGGTTAAGGGTTTTAAAAGTACTAAAAAAGGAAATAGCCAAAACGTATATAAAGCCGAATTTTTTAAGGGGAAATCCGCAGGAAAACCCCCAAAAACAAAAAAAAAAAATTTTAATAAACCCCCATCAGAAGGGTTTTTGAAATTTTTTTGTTAGGGCTATGGCGGAAAAACCGAAAAATTTTAAAGACCCCAACGCAGCTGGTCGTTTTTGGGGAATTAAAACAAACCCTTTTGCATTCCCAAATTTTCCCTTTTTCCCATAATTTTAACTTTTAAAAGACCCCAAAAGATGAAAATTTTAAAACAACCCACCGCCGGGAAAACAAAGCAATTTTTTTGGGACACGGGGAAAAATCAAGATCACATTTTGGCAAATTTCCCGGGGGCAGCCCCCAAAAATTTTCAATTTAACCAAGGGTTTCCCCCGAAAAAAAGGGAAAATGCCTATCTTTTTTAAAAACTGCGGGCAAAGATTTCAAATTTTATTTCAAACAAAAACGTCTGAATTGGGGAGGGTTTCTGCTTTTGGGCCATCTTTAAAAACATTCCTTTACTGTAATGTTTACCTTGTTTTCTGGGCCCCGAAACTTATGGGAATTTTAAAAATTACAAATCTTTTCAAGTTTTCCAATCAATAAAAAAAAATTTCGCCCACTTTTTCCAAAGGGGGGATTCCCTTTGAATTTTTTTGGGGTGGGAAAAATTTTTACCCTGGGCGCTGAAAAATAAAGGACATTTTTAACCTTCTTGGGTGGGGGCATAACCGAAAAGCCGAAATTTGAATAAGGGGAATAAAAAAGACAAAATTCCCTGGGAAAAAGGGCCCATTACACAAACAAAAACTTATGGGCCCAGTGTTTTTTTTGGAAAATGTTTTCAAAAAACACTACTTGCATGAAACCTACGGGCTTGATTCATCAAAAGTAAAATCTCTGCCCCGGGGCCCTTTTTTGGGGGCATTCTTTTAAGTCTCAAACTTTAAATCGACTTAAATCGGGTCTGGGTACACTTCAAATATTAGGATGGGGGAAAGGGGCAAAAAATGGCCCTTTAAAATTCCGCAGGCCCAAAAAATTTTTTTAAAAGATTATACCCTACCAAACAAAATTTTTGGTACTTTAAAGCCAACAATCGTATTGGGGGGGCCATTTGAAAAGGCATTTAATTTTAAGAAAATTTAAAAAGGGGGAAAATTTTAAAAAGTTTATCTGGGGGACTATTTCAATTTAAAAAAAGATAACCAAAAAACATCCCTTTGAAGGGGCTTAGTTAAACCAAAAATTTTTGGCCCAAAATTTTTTTTCCCCCCTTTTCCCCGAAAAATTAAAATGAGTGCCAAACCCCCTAAACTCGTGCCTAAACCCCTTTAAAAAAACTAAAAAATGTTTTTATCGGCTGTTAAAGTTTTACTTAAAAACATTACGGGCGGAAATTTTAAAGAAAAAAATTTAAGTTTGAAAAAACCTTTATTTACCATACAAAGGAACAAGCCTTTGAAAAGGGTTTTGCTTTAAAAAAATTCTTTAAATAATTTTAACAAAAGCTGTTTTGGGGGAAACTTGGGAAAAACCCCAAAAATTTAAGGAAAGTTAAAATTATTTCAAAAAAAAAAAAAAATAATTTCCTGGTTTTTCCTAAATTCCCAAATTTAAGGAAATGTTTCGTACCGGGTTTGGGGTTTTGATAAAACCCTTTGTTTAAGTTGGAAAGCCTTTTTTATGGGGTTTTTTTGTGTTGAATTTTTTAAAAAAATTTTTTAAAGGAAAAATTTCTATACACTTTTTAAGGCCCCTTAAAAAAGTTTTTAAAAATTTTACACAAATGATAGTTTTTTTTTCCCAACCTCCCAATAAAAACTTTTACAAAGACAAAAAAATAGAATGGCCAAAGGGCTATGGGTGGTACACACATTCAAATCCAAAAAAATTCCCTTTACATTCAAAAAACCCTTTTAAAAAAATGATTGGAAAATTAAGGATGAAAATTAAATTGGGGAAAATTTACTAAAAATATTTTGGTTTTCCGGGGAAAGGATGTATAGTTTTTTGCTTTCCCCAAAAACTGTGATAAAGAAACAAGGGAAAAGGAAAAAAAGTTTAAAAAAATTTTTATAATTAAATCAACTAAAACACTCTCTTTGAAAAAAAAAAGTATTTTTTTCATGCAAATGTTTAAATTCGCTCTACCTTCATCAAGGGCACAACTGCTGTTAAAAAGAAGTCGCTAGACTCCAAAAAGCAAGCGAAATTCTCAACCCGGGCTTTTCATGCGCATACCCCCGGGGAGCCCAAAATTGCTGAATTAAAATTTAAAACTTAACTTTGTACTTAACAAATACTTAACAAATCTTTAAAGTTTAAATTTTCTTAAGAAACTTAACTATACTTTTCTTAAAAACTTAACTAAATTCTTAACTAAGATCTTAAAAATTTTCTTAAATTAAAAATTTAACATAATTTAAAATACTTTTCAATTTTCTT
>JAMYXO010005756.1:0-12500 GCA_033310375.1 Conus canariensis
ATAGGGAAAGGGTTATTTCAACAGGAAAAAAAAGCCGTGAAAACGTAGTGCCAAAAAAAGGGAAAAAAATAACAAAATGGAGAAAGGGGGAAAGAAAAAAAAAACATAGGGGACGGAGAGGGAGGGGGGATACGAAAGAAGAGATCGAAATAAAAAATAGGCAGGTGATCAAAAGAGGAATTGGAGGGAGTAGAAAAACAAACTAAAATAAAAAAAAGTAGGGGGGGGTGTCAAAGGGGAGGGGGGAAAGAAAAAGCCAAAGGAGGGAGGAGATAGATGTTGGAGGAGCGGGGGGGGCGGGCGGGGGACCCCCCTTTCCCCGTCAAAACCCAACCAAATTAGTAGCGAAGTGATGTTAAGAAATCCGACAAAATTTTTTGACCGTCAAAATTCCCAACGCAAGGTGGGGGGGGGGGGGGGGGGGGCAAAAGGGGGGGGGTGAAAAGGGATGGGGGGGGGGGGAAAGATAGGATGCAAGAGCCCATGTTGTACAGTTTGCGGTCATTAAGACAAAACCAGAGCGGGGGAAACGCCTAGAAACCTTGATAAATGACAGTGCTAGGGGGGGGTATGAAATAAATCATACTTACAACCTAAACTGGGGGGCAGGGATAGGGGTTTGGGAAGGGCGGAGGGGGGGGGGGTGGTGGTAAGGGTGGAAGGGGGGGTAAAGTTTTAGCTGAGGGTTTAGTTTTGAGAATTCCCCCATCTCTCTCTCTCTCTCTCCCCTTCTCTTTTCCCCCTTCTCTTCTCTCTCTCTCTTTTTCTCTCTTCTCGCCCGCTGGGGCTGGGGCAAGGTAAGGCTTCCATCTGACTCTGTCTCGCTTTGTTTCTCTGCGACTCTTTTTTTTTGTTGTCTGTCTGCTGTTTTTGTCTGTCTGTCTGTCTGTCGTCTGTCTTCCTTCTCTCTTCTCTCTTCTCCTCCCCTCTTCTCTCCCCTCCCGTCTCTTATTCCCCCCCTCCCCTCCCCCCCCCCCCCTTCCCCCCTCTCTCATCCCCTTGGCTTCCCCCGGGAGTTCAAACCTCTTCTTCTTTAATTTTTTTCCTTTAAAAACTTCCCTTCCTCATTCTGTTTTTTCGCTCTCTTTGCTTGCATATTTCATTTTCTTCGGGGCTGTGTTTTATTCTTCCCGCGCAAGAATTTCCACTTCGAGGGTCACCCTCATCACCCCGGCAGACTTTTGCCCGCAAGTGGGAACCATCACAGGGGGGGACACCATAAAAGCCCGAGGATTGAGAGAGGTCGGGACCCCGGGGAGTCATTGGGGACGGTCAGATGACGAAACCAGCCAAAGGGGCAGGATGACCTTAAAAGATTAAACCCGACACGGTACCCCAAGGCTTAAAAAGCGCCGCCACGCGCACGCCTCTCTCTCTCTCTCTTTTCTCCCCTTCTCTCTCTTCTCTCTCTCTTTTCTCTCTTTTCCTGAACCTATCTTGAATACTCTCTGCACTCTTTCTTGTGTCTGTTGTCTGTCTGTCCCCCCTTTGGGTTTCCCCCCCCTCTTTTCTCTTATTCTCCCCCCCCCCCCCCCTAAACCCCTCTCTTTCTCTCTCTCCCCCCCGTTCCCCCCTAAACATTTGCATGACCTTTGAAGCAAAAGTTAGTGAGAATTACTGCAAATTACCCTGTTTTTAAATCCACGGGGAATTTTAATTAAAATTTGTTTTTTTAGAGGTAACCATGGGGAAAAATCATTTTTCTTCTGCTTTTTTTTAAAGGGAGTAAAGGGGGGTTCCCAAAATTTCCCTTTGTTTCTTTGTTAAAAGATATCTGTTGGGGGTTTTTTCCCCCCTTTTTGGGGTTTTTTTTTTTGGGTTTAAAAAAACCCGGGTTTTTCAAACAAAGGGGTTTGGTTATCCTAAGGATCCCCGAAAAGGGTTTCCACTGCCCTTCTATCTCGCTCTCACTCTGTCTTTGGGGGGGGATTGCCCCCTGAAGAGCTCTCCAATTTATGGTTTTTCATCCCCAGTTTATTCTGATCTTCCCAAAAAAGGTTTGGGGTGAAAGGGAACAATGTGTCCCCCTTAAAATTCTTAAGGAATAGGGCAATTTGAGAGGAGGGGAAGAGAGAGGGAAAAGGAGAGGGAGAGAGGGGGGAGAGAGAGAGAGAGAGAGAGGAGATGGTGGTTTGGGAAAGCGAAGAAATGAGGAGTCGAGAGAAAGGATTTTCCTTTACCCCCCCTCGTCCCTTTTTCTCCCCCCTCCTCTCTCTCTCCTCTCTCTCTTCTCTCTCTCTTTTTCACAACCCCAAAAAACACCCCTACACCACACACACACAACGCGCGCGGGGCGCGCGCGCGCCCCGCGCGTGCAGTACGCCCCTCTAAAAAATAAAAATTTTTGGGGATGAGGGAAAATCTCTCTCCCTCCCTTATCTATGGATGTGGGGGCATTTTTTTTCACTTGCCTTTAAATTTTCAGGGGGGAGGGGGGGGGAGTGGGGGAGGTTGTTTTTTTCCTTTCTTTGTTTTTGTTTTTCCCTTGCTGTTGTTTTTAATCCCCCGGAATAGATCGTAGGGTTAATCAAATTTAAAAATTTCCGCCCTCACAAAAGGGGTTCAAAGGGGCCCTCCCGGAAAAAGGCGACGATGTAAAGGGAGCCCAAAGGGCTAAATCAGGAGCCCAAAAAGAGAGAGAGAGAGAGAGAGGAAGAGGGGAGAGAGAGAGGGGGGGGGGGGCCGGGGAAGTGGGGGGGGGGGGGGTGGAAGAAAAAATGACGGGAGGGGAAAATAAACTGAAAATCGTGAAAATTAAAAAAAAAATTACCGGAAAAAGATCTTCATCTGATAGCTTTTAACACAAAGGGAAATTTGTGCCCCCAAATTTTTTTGGGGATTTTGGGGATTTTATCCATTTGGGATGAAAGGTTTTTTACTCCAATAATTTTTTGGGGATTTAAAAAATCAACACTGACTACTGATGACAAAAATTTTCTATGTACTGTTATGTAAGGGGAGAGAGAGGAGAGAGAGAGAGGGAAGAGAAGAGGGAGGAGAGAGAGAGAGGGAGAGAGAAAAGACGACACACGACAGACAGACAAGAGAGAGAGGAGGAGGAGGGGGAAGAGAAGAGGAGAGAGGGGAGAAGAGAGAAAAGGGAAAAAATAAACCATGTTTCTCATGTTGTTTAAAAGGGTGTCCCCCCTTTTGTTTCCAAAATAAAGGGGGGGGGCGCCCCTTTAAAATCATTGTTAAACGATAGTGTAAAGGGGGAAAAGCAATTTTTTAAAAATTTTATGGGTTAAAAAAGTAGCTTCCTAAAAAGGGAGCCCTTGAGACCGCTGCCAACCCTCCCGAGGGTGGTACCGCTATGTGGATACACCATGACCCGCATACAGGAGACGGGGTTCCCCGTTCACCACTCATGGGAACCCCATCACGACTACCCATTAACCTCGGAAACTGAACAGAAGGGGAAGCCCTTTCCGGGGACACTCCTTTAAACAAAAAACCCATGCGACAGGGGGGACCCGGGGTCTATAAAAAACCCCCCCACACTGCCAATACCTAAACCCTTTCACTTAACCACCCCCCTCCAGAAAAATCTGTTGTCAACCCTCATGCACAGAAAACCCCTGTATTGGCCCCCACTAAGGAGGAGAGCTAAAAAAAAGAAGAACACACAAACTGCCTTTCCAAAAATTGGATCCCCTTTCGGATGGGGAAAAACCCTTTTCGTTTCCCTACCCTTCTTCAAACAAAAAAGGACAGCGTAAAAGGGGGGGCCCCCTTACATTAAAGGAGTCTCAGACGTTACCCAAAAGGACCTTCCAAAACGGGAAAAAAAATTTTTCCCCACAAACCCCCAAAACCCCCTACCCGCAACGACTCTTCAAAAAAAAAAAAGGGAACCCCCCCAAGCGTGTGGTTTGGGGCCCGGAAAGGCTTTTAAAGGGACTGTGCCCATACCTTTTTTTGGCGAGGGGCAAACCAATCACCCCCGTCCCCAAAACCCCCAAAAAACCGTTTCTACGTTCCCTACACCAGCCCCAAAAACCCCGGGGGCCACAGTTTCAGCCCCAAAAAACCCCAAAGATTTTAATACGAAACCTTTTCCCCAAAAAAAACCCAATTTTTAAAAACCCCAAAAAAATCAGCCCAACCCCCCGGGCCTGAACAAGATCAAGGCGTTGAACTTCCCCCTTCAAAAATTCAGACCCTGACGACCGCTCCCCCCAACAAAACAGTCCCCCCCCAAAAACCCCAATCTGACAACTGCTCACTCCACACAACATTTCCCCCCAGGGGGCCAGCTGTCCCCAAAAAAAACTTTGGCAAAGAAGACAGGGCTATCTTGCCAAAAATTTCTCCAATTTTTGATTCTGTTTCCTATAACCATGTTTTAAATGTTAAACCCAAAACCCCCAAAAACCTACTTTTTTTTTTCCCCAAAAAGTCGTGCCCAAACTTTTTTGTTGGGGGGGGGGGTTAGACAAATATTACAAAAAAAATGGTTTGTGAGAATCGAACGCACCCCCCTTTCCTAAAAGGGGGGCCAACAGGGGCCGGCGGCTAAAAACCCCATTTGAATTTTACTTTTTTTTTAATGTATGTCAGAAGGTGTAGTCCCTATTTTTAAAAACCCACGTAAATTTTGTTTTGTTGAAAATTTGGGTATTGATAAAATTGGGGGGGTTCACAAAAAGTGTTTTATAAAAGGTGGGAAAAAAATTTTTGGGCCTTTTTTAAAAAAAATGGATTTAAATTTTCTGATCGATTTTTTAATAATTACCGTACCTTTCAGTTTAAAAAAATGCTGTTTTGTGCTTCCTTTTTAAAAATTTTGGGGTTTTAAAGCGTCTATTATTTTTTGAATTTATTTTTGGGTTTAATTTTATTCAACATAAAAGATTTAAAGATAGAAAACGATGAACGATGATAATATGGGGTGAGGGAAAAAGCCCAAAAAAACATTATTGTTAAATTTTTATTTTTATCATCATCCCTCATCCCCCCCTTATTATTACAATTATAACTGTCGTTGGGGGTTTTTTTCATTATTTCGTCGTGTTGTTGTTTTAAAATGTTGTTTATTTTTTTTTTATTTTTTTTGTTAAATTTAAATACTTTCCCCTTTTTGGGTTTTTTAAAAAATTTTTTTAACGAGAGGGTGGGGTTTTATTTTGGTGGGATGGGCTTAAAATTTTAAAAGTCATATTCAATTGGGGTTGTATTAAAATTGTTTTCATTTGCAATGATAAAAAAATTTCCCGAGGGTTTAATCGCATTTTTTTAAATTTTTTTCCCCCCCCCAACCCCGCCATTTTAATCAGCCACACAAAAATTACAAACATGGGGGGAAACAGGGGGGGAAGTTTTGGGGGGGGGGGGGGGCAATCAAAAAGTATAGTAGAAAAACAACGGGAAAGGCAAAAAAATTTTAAGGCAAAAAAAAAAAAAAAAAGAAGAAGGGAAGAAAAACAAGAAAAAAGGACAGAAAAAAAAAAAAACGGGGAAAAAAAAAAGCCATGACTTTTAGTGGGAAAATAAAAATTTTCCCTTTCCATCCAGAACAGGCCCCCTTCCGGGATTTAGCATACGGAGGGGGTTTTTTCTTTTGGGGGAAAGAATATAAAGAAATTAAAGGGGAAAACCCTTTTAAGGCCCCAAAAAAAGGGGGTTTATGAAAAAGGGGGTAGAAGGGGGGGGGGTTGGGGGATGCGTGCGCCTGTTTTATGTATTGGGGGCTGCATTTTCACGCGTGAAAGAGAGTGTGGGGGTTTGTGTGTTTGGTGTTGGTGTGTGTGTGTGTGTGTTGTGTGTGTGTGTGGGTGTGGTGAAAACGTGGTGCTTGCACCGCGCCATGTGTTTGTGTTGTGTGTTGGGGGGTGTGTGGTGTTTGTGATGGTGTGGGTGTTGTGTTTGTGTGTGTGTGGGGTGTTTTGGGGTGGTGGGGTGTGCGGCGTAACAAAGGGGCGCGTAGGTGTTAAACTGTTGTGCGTGTGTTTTGGGGGGGGGGTTTTTGTGGTGTGGTGTGTGTTGTGTGTGTGTGTCCGCGCGCGCGCGCGCGCGCTGCGTGTGTGTGTGACCGAGAATTGATCGAATTTTGTCCATGAAACTGCTAAAAATTTTTTGACCCCCCTGAACATTTAGCACCACTGATACACAAATTATGAAACATCAGCCTCCACTAACGAGAAACATAAGAAAAAAAAAAATAATAGAGTGAAAGAAAAAAAAAAAAACTGATCAGCAGACAAATTATACCCCCCCTATTCCCCTTTGGAATCATTTATTTTGCTCTTTCACAAAACTGCGCTCTGATGTGAAAGGGGGCTCCTTTTTGCCAAAAGATTCCCTTTTAAAAATGGCTTTTAAAATCTATCAAAAATTTTAAAAAAAAGGTAAAGAATAATTGCGATAAAAAAAATTTTTTCCAAAGGCTTGGGGAGACCGTGCCACTGCAAGGGTAACGGATCAAAAAAATTATGTCAGCTCAGGGAAGAATTTTGAGATACGAATGAAAGATTTCCCCGGGCCCCCAATTGTTTTGTTTTTTTGGGGTTTAAAGCTATAGGAAAAATAAAATGTCAATGTTTATTTCACCAAAAAATTAAAATTTCCACCCGCACTTTTTAAAAAAACGTTTAAATTAATTGGGGGATCCTCACAAGGAGGGGGGGACATCCGGATGAAATCATCTCAAAACCCTTTCTGAATTTTAAAAAAAAAAACGAAAAAAAAAAAAAAAAAAAAAAAAAACCCGAATTCTTTAGCGCATTCCCTTTAAAAAAACATTTTTCAATATTAACACACTTGAAAATTTGCAAAGAAATAAAAGGGGGATGACAATTCCCCTTTTTTTAAAATTTTTTTTTTTTATTTCTTTTTGCGAATAATGGCTTATCTTTGAATTTTGCCCAAAAAACAATCTTTTGGTCTTTTAATTCCGACTTTGGGAAATCTGTAAATTCTTGACCTGTCCTGAAAAGCATTTTTTTTTTTTTCTTTTTTTTTACACCAATTTTTGTTCTAAATTTTCAATTTCTGTAATCATCATTTAAAGCGTTTTTTTTTTTTTTGCACTACCAGCCTTGAAGCTTAAAAAACAATCAACTTTTTTTTTTTTTTTTTTTTTGCTTCACGAATTTTCATATACTGGGATATTGCTGTTGCCCCCCCCACTTTTTACATGACAAAAATGCAGGCCCCTGAAAAAAACGTTTTATGAAAGAGGAAGAGAGAGGAGAGGAGAGAAGAGGAGAGAGAGAGAGAAAAACGTATTTTTTTTGAGTCCTTTCCCCAAAAAGGGCTCACAGCGCTTTATAATTTTAACATAAACATGTAAAACAAAAACCCTATAAAAAACCAAAAACCCCATCACCCAAAATTTTATGAAAAAAAAACATAGTAAGGAAAGGGGGGGGGGGGGGAGGGGGGGGGGGGCGGGGCCAGCCAACATTCACACCCCACACACACACACACACACCAAAAACACACACACACACCACCCTGCAGTTTTTCAAGTGTAACCTTACAACACGTAGCGCAAAAAACACACCCAATAACAGGACAAAAATGTTTTCTATATATAAAAAAAAAAAAAAAAAAATTCCTTGAACAGATGGGTTTTTGAGTGCAGAGCGGAAAGCAGAGTCAGTTTTGGCAAGTGGATCGAAAGTGGGAGAGAGTTCCAAAACAGAAGGGGCTGCAAAAAAGAAGGAACGTTCACTATAGGTTTTTGTTGAAACGCGTGGGTTGCAGAGTGTGAGAGTTTCGGATGATGAGCGGAGTGTTCTTGCCGGTGTGTATATGCTGACCAGGTGAGAAAGAAGACGGGCCAATCCATTGACGGCGCCAGAAAACACATGCATGCAATTTTGTATCTAATGCGTGCTTCTATGGGGAGCCAGTCCAGAGTGTGGAGATGCGGGGGGATGTGGTCTCTATGGGGAACCCTCAAGACCAGGCGTGCTGCAGTATTTTGTAATCTCTGAATTCGTTGAATAAAATCTTGTGGGCAATTTTTCAAGGAGACCATTGCAATAATCAAGACGGGGGAGCACAAATGCCGAAACGGGGAGTTTTTGTTGCCTCATTGAGAGGAAATGGCGAATTGACTGAAAACGACGGAGCTCAAATTAACCGTACGAATTACGTTCATGACCTGAGCATTTTATTGTCAGATGTGAGTCAAAAACAACGCCAAGATTCTTTGCTGATTTGAAAATGGAACAGTGGCATCACCGACAACAAGCGATTCCGGTAATGGAGCAGACTGACTTCTTGGTGAAGAAATTATAAAGCTTCAGTTTTTCTCAATTTAACTTGGGGTTTGTTAAATGTCATCCATGATTTAACATCCTGAATACACCTTGCATTACTGAATCAGCTCGTTGACATGACTGGGTTCGCAGACTTTTTGAAACTGATATCATCTGCAAAAGAATGAGACAAACCAAGTGAGATGAGATGATATCAACAAGGGTGTTGATATAAAAAAAACAAAAATGGGCCAAGGACAAAACCCTGTGGCACTCCAAAGGGATTAAACCTGGGTTGATTTACAGTTTTGAATAAATACAGTTTGAGTGCGATTGGACAGGGATGATTCAAACCAGTGAAAAAGCTGTGCCCCCAAAAAACACCAAACACATTTCTAAACAAGAAAAAGAATGCTGTGATCAATGGTGTCGAAGCGGCCGAGAGATCTAACAATGTCAAAACAGAGAGAGAGAGAGAGAGAAGAAGGAGAAAAGAGAGAGAAGGTTTTTTGTGGGTGTGTGTGTGTTGTGTGTTTGTGTATATGTTTAAATTCTTTAAAATTTTTTACCGTCTACAAATTTTCAGCTTCAAGATAACAAGGTTTCATTTTTTTGCATCAATTTTTTTTTTTTTCAAAATTTGCAATAAGAATAATGTTGTGGGTAACACTCCCGAGCGTAAACTTTCTAAATCATTTTGTGAAAAAAAAAATCAATCCTTTCTTCCCTTTGAGTAATGACCCTATGTGTCATTCAAACTTTACTTTGTGGAAATACGACCTCAGTACTTACAAATAAAATGTCTTAAACCTCCCATAGAATCATGGAACCATGATTCCAAAAACCATCATTCCATAAACGTATGCGCTCAGTCTTAAAATCAATTGAATTCGGGTTTTTCTTCTTTAAAACGATACAGCAGGCAGAATTTTCTTCTTTGAAAACTTTGAACTGACTGTGGAAGCCGACAACGCTGCCACAGATGCATGTAACTACACGGAGTTCGCACTCACCTTTTAATTCCTTCTTTCGACAACATGGAGCAAGAAGGGGGGTGCCCCCCACAAGTGAAATCGATTCAGAACACATTACATGAATGGTAACGTTTAGCAACAAACCATCTCCATCTGAAAAAAATCCCAGGGTTCTTGTTATCAAACTTGCCAGATTATTCCCTTACCAGGTACATTTCATTTCGCGAGGTGTTTTTCTGGCAAAAATACTCTTATTAAAAAGTTTACCATGCATATTTTTTTTCTCTTTTTCTGTTTAAAGAACATGCGTTTTTTTTAAACAATCATAAGCTGCTTTTTTGAATTCTGAAACACATATTTCTCATTACCTTCCCCGGGATAAGCCAAAATATACCAAATATTATTTGTGTAAGATAACCGGCTGCAAAGTTTGATTTCATTTTATTTGAAGAGCATTTTATATGCCTGTCTCTACATAAACTAAATTTCATATTGTATTATTGTTGTACCTAATTGTATTCAGCGCAGTGTAAGAAAAGGGTACCTGCCGATTACCCCTAACCCATTTTATTTGAAGAGTGAAGGGGTACATTTTAGAAATCGTCTGATTGCAAAAGTATGTACAGTTTTCATGCGTTGTTTTCTCCGAGTCCCCAAAACTTTTTGCACCGTAAGTCGCACATGATTTTATGACTGAGTGTCAATTTAACTTTCAGAACAACGAAGGCACAACAGAGTTTAAATCTCCTCATTGTACGAAAAATTCCGGTCACTCACTTTCTGACCTTTCCAGCGACTTCTGACCAGCCTGCGGTTAACCTTAGTTTTTGCTGTGAAAACCACGCCTAGAGGGTGATATCAGTTTGTTCCCCCTACCTCTTCATTCCTGTGCCACCAGATTTCGTTCGCTGCATGGTGTCATCCTTGACGGAAAAGTATGATGTTGATTTTGTCCGAATCTATTGCTTAGTCTGCTGCTTCAAATTTTAAACTTATTGAGTTGTGTGTGTGTGTGGGGTGTGTGTGTGTGTGTGTGTGTGTGTGTGTGTGTGTGTGATATGTTTAAATTCGTAAAATTTTCTACCGTCTACAAATTTCAGCTTCAAGTATAAGCAAGGTTTCTTTTTGTGCATCAATTTTTTTTTTTTCAAAATTGGCAATAAGAATAATTTTTGTGGGTAACACTCAGCAGCGTTAAACTTTCTAAATCATTTTTGAAAAAAAAAATCAATGCCTTTCTTCCCTTTGGGGTATGACTCCTATGTGTCATTCAAACTTTACTTTGTGGAAAATACGACCCTTTCAGTACTTATCAAAATAAAATGTCTTAACCTCCATAGAATCATGGAACCATGATTCCAAAGAACCATCATTCCATAAACGTATGCGCTCAGTCTTAAAATCATTGAATTCGGTTTATCTTCTTTAATCGATACAGTCAGGCAAAATTTCCCTTCTTCTTTGAAAACTTTGAACTGACTGTGGAAGCCGACAGCTGCTGCCACAGATGCATGTAACTACACGGAGTTCAGCAGCTCACCCTGTTGAATCCTTCTATCGACAAAGTGGAGCAAGAAGGTGGGTGCCCACCATCACAAGTGAAATCGATTCAGAACACATTACATGAATGGTAACGTTAGCAACAAACCATCTCCAGTCTGAATAAAATCCCAGGGTTCTTGTTATCAAACTTGCCAGATTTTTCCCTTACCATGTACATTTCATTTCGTCGAGGTGTTTTTTCTGCAAAAATATCTCTTATTAAAAGTTTACCATGCATATTTTTTTTCTCTTTTTCTGTTATAAGAACATCGATTTTTTAAACAATCAGTAAGCTGCTTTTTGAATTCTGAAACACATATTTCTCATTACCTTCCCGGGTAAGCCAAAATATACCAAATATTATTTGTGTAAGATAACCGGCTGCAAAGTTTGATTTCATTTTATTTGAAGAGCATTTTATATGCCTGTCTCTACATAAACTAATTTCATATTGTATTATTGGTTGTACCCAATGTATTCAGCGCAGTGTAAGAAAGGGTACCTGCCTGATTATCCCTAACCCATTTTATTTGAAGAGTGAAGGGGTACATTTAGAAATCGTCTGATTGCAAAAGTATGTACAGTTTTCATGCGTCTGTTTTTCTCCGAGTCCCCAAACTTTTGCACCGTAAGTCGCACATGAGTTATGACTGAGTGTCAAGTAACTTTCAGAACAACGAAGGCACAACAGAGTCTTAATCTCCTCATTGTACGAAAAATTCCGGTCACTCACTTTCTGACCTTTCCAGCGACTTCTGACCAGCCTGCGGTTAACCTTAGTTTTTGCTGTGAAAACCACGTCCTAGATGGTGATATCAGTTTGTTACCCCTACCTCTTCATTCCTGTGCCACCAGATTTCGTTCGCTGCATGGTGTCATCCTTGACGGAAAAGTATGATGTTGATTTTGTCCGAATCTATTGCTTAGTCCTGCCTGCTTCAAATTTTAACTTATTGAGTTGTGTGTGTTGTGGTGTGTGTGTGTGTGTTGTGTGTGTGTGTGTGTGTGTGTGTGTGTGTGTGTGATATGTTTAAATTCGTAAAATTTTCTACCGTCTACAAATTTCAGCTTCAAGTATAAGCAAGGTTTCATTTTGTGCATCAATTTTTTTTTTTTCAAAATTGGCAATAAGAATAATGTTGTTGGGTAACACTCAGCAGCGTTAAACTTTCTAAATCATTTTGTGAAAAAAAAATCAATGCCTTTCTTCCCTTTGAGTATGACTCCTATTTTGTCATTCAAACTTTACTTTGTGGAAAATACGATCCTCAGTACTTATCTAAATAAAATTTTCTTAACCTCCATAAAATCATGGAACCATGATTCCAAAGAACCATCATTCCATAAACGTATGCGCTCAGTCTTAAAATCATTGAATTGGGTTTTAAACTTTTTTAAAATCGATACAGTCAGGCAGAATTCTTCTTCTTTGAAAAACTTTGAACTGACTGTGGAAGCCGACAGCTGCTGCCACAGATGCATGAAAACTACCACGGAGTTCAGCAGCTCACCCTGTTGAATCCTTCTATCGACAACAGTGGAGCAAGAAGGTGGGTGCCCACCATCACAAGTGAAATCGATTCAGAACCACTTACATGAAGGGGTAACGTTAGCAACAAACCATCTCCAGTCTGAATAAAATCCCAAGGGTTCTTGTTTTTCAAACTTGCCAGATTATTCCCTTACCATGTAAAATTTCATTTCGTCGAGGTGTTTTTTTCTGGCAAAAATATCTCTTATTAAAAGTTTACCATGCATATTTTTTTTCTCTTTTTCT
>JAMYXO010005757.1:0-7500 GCA_033310375.1 Conus canariensis
TAAAAGTATAAACCCCCCCGGGGAAAACATCCCCTCTACTGACCCTCTCAGTGGCCTGTGGGGGTTTTCCTTTTGTGATCTGAAAACACAAGGACCACCCCCCCCGATTCCCGCCCTGATGTATCATCGCTCATCCGGAGTCGGATGACCGAGATGTAAGGAGAGGTGAAAAAGACCTTCACCGTTCGTATTCATTCCCCGTGCGTAAAAAAGGCATTACCCTTCCGGTTGTGATTACTCTCTGGCTTCTGAGAGGGTCCCTGTTCTTGGCCACATTCCGTCACTGGTTGTGTCACAATGCAATTTTGAAGCACGGGCACTTGGTTCGGCAGTCGCCGACCTCATGAAAAGCAGACCACCATCACCCCCCTGGCCTGTGGCATCGTTTTTTCCCTTAAGGGGCGCCAGTCGATGAACCTTCCGTGTGCCAAGTGAAGGAAGTGGGCAATGCCCTTTTGAAAAGCGAACAGGACTCGCAAAAGAAAACAAGGCGAGATGAAATTTTTTGGCTTACGAGTTTCCCCCCCGGGAAGGCCAAAACCCCCCTTTTCCCCCGTTTCGTCGTGCAAAATTTGCTGTCACGAGGTTCCTTGACCCCAGATCCCCGGGGCAGGATGCTGAATTACAGGGATGTTGGTTCTATTTTTTTATGTTCAGCTTTGTGTTAGTTCAGACCCCAAGTCCCAAAAAAAGGGGCATGAACAATCAAGATTCTTGCGGGTCGGGTTTGTTTTGTTTCTTTTTTTTTTTTTCCCCGTAGTTTTTGTTAGATCAGTTGAACGGGACTACTGGAAACGGGTTATCCAATGAAAAGCGATTTTTAAAAATCACAGTTTTATAAGATTAGAGTGAAACCATAACAACAACAACATAAACAGCAAAAAACAACTCAAATAACATTAATGATGAAATATGATAAGTCATCCATAGATCATGATGATAGTGGGGTGGTGATAAACAAAGTGTGTTAGTAGTGGGGGTGGGGGTTGTGGTGTGTTAGTAGTAGTAGTAGTAGTTTGTAGTTGGTGGTGGTGGGGTGGTAGTAGTAGTTAGTAGTGTATTGTAGTGTGGTGGTGGTGGGGTGTGTTAATAGTATAGGTAGTGGTGGTGGTGGTGGGGGTGTGTGGGAGTAGTAGTGTTGTTAGTAGTGTGTGGGGGGTGGTGGTGGTGGTGTGGGGTTGTGGTAGTAGTAGTAGTAGTGGTGTGGTGGGGGTGGTATGTTTGGGGAGATAGTGTGTAGTTTGGTGGGGGTGGTGGGTGGTAGTATAGTTTGGGAGTTGGGTGGTGGTGGTGGTGTGGGTAGTAGTTGTATAGTATAGTGTTGTGTTGTGTAGTAGTAGTAGTAGTAGTGGTGGTGGTGGTTTGTGTAGTGTAGTGTAGTAGTAGTAGTAGTATAGTGTAGTGGTGGTGGTGGTTGGGGTTAATAGTAGTTTGTAGTTAGTAGTAGTAGTAGTAGTGTTTGTAGTAATAGTATAGTAGTGGTGGTGGTGGGGGTATTTGTATAGTAGTAGTAGTGGGGGTGGTGGTGGTGGTGTGGTTTTTAGTATGTGTAGAGTGTTGTGGTGGTGGTGGTGGGTTGGTAGAGTAGTAGTAGTGTGGTGGGGGTGGGGGTGCTGTGCTGCTGTGATGATGTGTGTGATGGTGGTGGGGTGGTAGTGTTGTAGTATTACTGCAGTATTTGTATGATATAAAGTAACCAAAAAATTTTTTGTTTGGTGGGAGGAAAGATACTCAACCCCCTCCCTTACAACTTGCATCCGGCTGCTCGCCCCCCCTCCGCGGTATCAAAGCAAAAAACAACAAAACCCTAAAAGTTTTTTGCCAGGGGTTTTAAGAGCTAATCGTTTTTTCCCCCGAGAAAATACCCCAAAGCTAAGAAAACTGAATGGTAAGGGGAAGCGGGGAGGAGAGAGAGAGAGAGAGAGAGAGAGAGAGAGGACAGCAGCAGCAGCAATAGTAATGATAGTTTGGTAGGAGACGAGACACAGAAAAAAAAAACGACAGCAGACGGAAAAAAGAATGTGTCTCGTCTCTTTTAAGTCATGGGGAACAGAATGTCTTTCCCAAAGCCCCCACCCTTCCCCTATCCCTCCTTCCCCCCACCCCCGCCCCCCTTTGGGTTTAACGAAGGCACGCATTAGCTGGGTTATACGGGGCCCGGCTAGGGTTATCGAAAGGGGCCTCTTTTCCGGCATAATGAAATGGTGCTGCACTGTTTCGTCGCTGTTCCCCCTGTGTTTGGTGTGCCTAAGGGTGATTTGGAGGGGGGAGAGGAGGGCTATTTGGGGGGGGGGGGGAAGGGGGTTATAAGGGGGGGGTAGGTGGGCAGAAGCTAGTGCTTTTTGATAGTGGTGTTTTTGGGGGGAAGGTGGATTGTGATTTTTTCTGTTTACGAAAATAATGAAAAAAAATTATCATCATCTCATCAGCAGAGCTCCTATCGATTTCATTTCATCCATCATCATACCCTTTCATATCACCATCGCAGCAGCAGAGCAGGAGATTTTAAATTTATTCATCATCTTCATCATCTCTTTTTCATCATCATTATATCATCATACCCCTATCGTTATATATCATATTTTTTTTTAAAACAATAGGGGGAAAAGGGGGAGGAAAAAGAAAGCCAACCGCCATACGTAGACGGTGAAAAAAAATGTTCGGGGTTGTTGCCCACGTGACTCTCCGGAAAAGCAGAAACAGTAAAACCAAGCCTTGATAAAACCCGCAAGTCCACACGCGCTTCAGAGCAAGTACTGTTCCCTCGGTGAAATAGCTCCGCCATGAAAAAAAATATGAAAAAGGTAAGTGGGAGCTAGGGGACACGACACAGGCAGACAGACAGTCAGGGACTGTGAGTATACTTAATTACTATAGAGCCCAAAGGAAATTTGAATAATATAATCATCACAACCTCACCCCTTCCTCAACCTACACGCCCACCTTCTCCCCCCCCCATCCCCCCCCCCCCCCCCCTCTTTGGATAAGTAAAAGTGAGGCACTTAGTTTGGACCGTTTTCATTGACCAAAGGTGGCGAGAATCTTGAGGGCTTGGTGAATGTTGCTTTTTCTAGCCACCATAGGGGGTGGGGGGTAGGGTAGGTGAGATTTCATAGACTGTTTGGGGGTTTTTCAAGCGAAAAAAAAATGCCCCGAGGGCCGTAAAGCCCTGTGATTGGTGCAGAAAAAATAAGGTTCCTGATTGGTGAAAAAAACAATAAGACGGGCCCCTTCAACAGCAAAAAGATTTTTAAAGAAGCAGTACGTTTTTAAAAGTTTTTTTTCACCCATTTTTTTGTTTTGTTTGTTGTTGTTTTTTGTTGTTTTTTTCGTTTGTTTTTTTTTTTTAAACTCCCCCCCTCACAAGGTCCCCAACACCAAAATGAATGCCCCAAGGTCTTCCCTTGGTGTCGAGTATTAATTTTAGGGGATGGGAAATTTTGATTGTTTCGGAATTTCATTTGTGTCTAAAAGATGAATCTCCTCATTTCTTTTATATGGCCATCAACATACAAGCTAGGTGGTTCCAAGCAGACGATTAAATAAAGTCAAAGCAATGGGACTTTTTTGGGGTTTTCCAGCTGGGCAAATTTTGACTAGGGTGGGTAAAGGGCTAAATGTGACGCAACTAGGGAGAAGGCGGGATGTATTTGAAAATGTTTTGATTTCATCGGTCAAAAAACCCCCCGAAGGAAAAACTTGGTGGAACGTTCTTGTTTTTTTGTTTGTTTGGGTTTGGTTTTGTTTTGTTTTTTTCAATTATCGTTTTTACATTAAAAGTGGTCAAAATTACTGGTTATACGGGGTTTTTTTTTTGTGCAAAAAATTTTAATTTTGGGGCGTGGCCATATCCACGCTTGCTAAAGCTAGCCATTCCCGTTTTGTGTTTTGAACTCGCCTATGGTGTACGGGGCCCAAAGGGCATGAATAATCAACACGGGGGCCCCTTTTGGGCTATTTGGGGTGCAGTTTCCCCCCCTTTCAGTCTTGCTGTGTTTTTTTTTTGTGAAAAGGGTGGTGTAGATGGGGAAAGGGGGGGGGATGGGCGTGTGTGGAAAAGGTTCAAGAGAGGGGAAAGGCTGGGGGGGGGGGGGGGGGGGGGGCTTGAGGTTTAGTGGGGGTTTTGATGGATTGTTTCGGGTAGAAGGGTAGATCGTGAATTGCGAATGAATGAGGTACAGGGTGTGTGGTGGTGTGTGTGTGGGTGTGTGTGTGGTGTGTGTGTGTGTGTGGTGTGGAGAGAGAGAGAGAGAGGGGGGAGGAGAGAGAGGACAGAAGACGACAGAAAAGAACAGAGCTTTTCGTGTATTCTGTCTGGTTATTAGAAAGGACAGTAAATGTGTAAATATAGTGTATTTAGAAAAGGGATAGATGCGTATACAAGCATATAGAGTGCATAGTTGCAACCAGGAACACAAGAAAAAACACACCACACCCCACCCCCCCACCCCACACACCAAAACACACACCACACACACACACACACACACACAAAAACAAACACAACAAAACAAACACCACCCCACCCAAAAAACAACAACAACAACACACACACACCACAAAAAACCCCCCCCCCCCCCCCCCCCAAAAAACCCCCCCCCCTCCCCCCCCAAAAACCCCCCCCCTTTTTCCCCCCCTTTTTTTAAAAAAAAAAAAACCCCCCCAAAAACCCCCCCCCCCAAACACCCCCCCCCCCCCCAAACCCCCCCCCCCAAAACCCCCCCCCCCCCCCCCCCCCCCCCCCCCCCCCCCCCCCCCCCCCCCCCCCCCCAACCCCCCCCCCCCCCCCCCCCCCCCCCCAACCCCCCCCCCCCCCCCCCCCCCCCCCCTTTTTCCTCCCCCCCCCCCCCCCCCCCCCCCCCCCCCCCCCCCCCCCCCCCCCAAAAAACCCCCCCCCCCCCCCCCCCCCCCCCCCCCCCCCCCCCCCCCCTTTTTTTTCCCCTCCCTCCCCCCCCCCTTTCCCCCCCCCCCCTCCCCCCCCCCCCTTCCCCCTTTTTCCCCCCCCCTTTTCCCTTCCCCCCCCCCCCCCCCCCCCCTTTTCCCCCCCCCCCCCCCCCCCCCCCCCCCCCCCCCCCCCTCCCCCCCCCAAAAAAAATTTTTTTTGGGGCCCCCCTTTTTTTCCCCCCCCCCCCAAAAAAAACGTCCAAAAAAAAAAAAAGGAAAAAAAAAAAAAAAAGGTTTCCCCCCCCCTTTTTTTCCCAACCCCCATTTTTTTCCCGGGGTTTAAAAAAAAACCCCCCCTTTTCCCCCCCCCCCCCCCCCCCCCCCTTCCCCCCCCCCCCCCCCGGGGTTTCGTTCCCTTTTTTTTTTTTTCCCCCCCGGCCCCCCCCCCGGGGGGTTTTGGGTTGTTTTTTTTTTTTTTGGGGGGAAGGGGTTTAAAAAAAAAGGGGGGGGGGGGGGGGGGGGGGTTTTTGGGGGCCCCCCCCTTTTTCCCGGGCCCCCTTTGCCCCCCAAGGGTTTTTTTTTTTTTTTTTGGGGGGGGGTTTTTTTTTTGGGGGGGGTTTTTAAAAAAAATTTAAAAAAACCCCCCCTTTTTTTAATTGAAAAATTTTTTTTTTTTTTTCCCCCCCCCTTTTTCCCCCTTTTTAACTTTTTTTTAAAAACCCCCTTTTTTTTTAAATTTGGAAAAAAAAAATAAGGGGTTTTTTAAAAATTTTTAAATTTTTTTTTTTTTAAAAAAATTTTTTTTAAAAAAAAAAAAATTTTTTTAAAAATAGAATATCAGCTTTTTTTTTTTTTCAAGTATGGTTTGTAAATGCTATAACGCCTGTGTTGTTTAGGTTATCTCCCTTTAATCAAAACAAGATACTTTTGTTGATTTAAAGAAAGCCTTTAGTTTATGGGCCACATGAAAATAAAGAAAAAATTGAAAAAAAGTTTGTTAAAAATCTGGCCCGCCTGTCTTTTCTTTGGGGGTTTTAATTTTTCCAAGAACCCCCGAAAAACCCACCGGGTTTTTTCTTGAATGGCACTTTTTGCCCAGAAGGAATCAAGATTGTGGTGTACCAAAAAGGTTTTGTTTCTCGAAACCCCCCTCTGTCTGTCCCGTCTGTTGTCTTTGTTGTCTGCCCGTCTTTTCCCGTCTGTCTGTCTGTCTCTTCTCTCCTCTCTCTCTCCCCTCCCTCTTTTCCCTCTCTCTCTTTCTTCTCTTCTCTCCTCTCTCTCAATGTACATTTTTTCATGTTTTCGTTGTTTTTCATTTTAATCCTTGTGCATAAAGCAGTCCCAACCCCTTCGTTTCCCGACCCTTGTGAATGGCTTTGTAAAACTTAAACAATAAAACCCTTTATACATTCTTTTCTTCTCTCTTCTCTTCTCTCTTTCTCTCTCTCTCTCTCTCTCTCTCTCTTCATATAACCAAAAGATTCCACTGGGGATCGATTTCCTGATGACCTTTTTTCGTCACTGGAAACAGTGCAAAGTTTTCAGAAATTTTAAAAAAGTTTGTTACAAAAAAAAAGTATAAGGACCCCTCAAAATTTTCATTAAAAACACATTTGCCGGGTTATTCACAAGAAACCAAAGCGTCTTTTAAAAAAATGAAAAAATTGCGTGAGCAGGGGCCTTTAAATTTTTTTTTGAAGGAAAAATTTACGAAGAAAATTGATTTTTTATTATGTTTGCCCCCCCAAACAAATTTGCCCGCCCAAAAATTAATTTTACTTGTAAAAATTAAATTTTTAAGTTGGGGAAAGAAACCCAAAAAAGTTATGTTTTTAAACTCACCTGACCTTTTTCAAAATTTAAGTTTGGGGGGGGGTAATACCAGTGATGGGTTATTTGAAAGTATTAAAAAAGCATGCCGACAGCAGCTAACTGAGGATCCCCCCTAAATTTTTATTTAAACCTTTGAAAACTAACCCCCATTTAAAAATAACCCCAAATTTCACCCCAAACCCCCTTTACCTTTCCCCCGGTGGAAATGGTTTTTTATTTTCAAATCCTTTTGGAAAATTTTTAAGCCACCATATATGATTTTTTAAAAGGCAAAAAAAAGTTGAAATTTTCCCAAAAAACAAAAGTTTTACTTAGTATATCCTCTTTTCGGGTTTAATTTGGTTTGCAGTTTTGGGCCATTTTGTTGGAAATCTCTTTCCCCCGTGCTTCAACTTCTTTTCTGTCGTTACAGGGGGAGTTTTTGAAATAATTCCCAAAGACACTAAAAAAAATTACCCCCCCGCCCCCGGGGGTAAAAAATCACCGACTTTTTTGAAATTCGATCCTGAGTTTCGCCGTAACTCTCTTTTCTTCCTTTCCCCTCCCCTCTCCCTCTCTCCCAACCCCCCTTTTTGTATAAAAAAATTAAAAAATAAAAATACTTCCTCTCTTTCTCTCACTCTCTTCCCTTTTTCTCTGTTGTAAATATTTATAAATATTTTAATTATATTTTTATTAAGTATGTATTTTATTTTTAAAACTTTCTGTCTGTCTGTTTGTCTCTCTCCCCTCTGCCTCTCTCTCTCTCTTCCCCTCTTTTCTCTCTTCCTTCTCTCTTATCTC
>JAMYXO010005757.1:12500-14860 GCA_033310375.1 Conus canariensis
CTGAGTGATCTCCACTTGCATGTTTCCGTGGTCGTCTCCCTTGTTTATATAACACCCCCCCCCCCCCCCTTTTTTTTTTTTTTTTTTTTTTCACAGACAGAGCTTTCCACGTTGTGTTAATTCTGTCCGACTCTTATCAACAGGTACTTTGTGTTCCTCAAGGCAGCATCCTGTTTCCTGCACTGTTCAGAGTTAAGTAAGTGTCACGATTTTGTGAATTCCGTTCGTTCCAGTCTGAATCTTTCACTGAATGACGACGCTCTACGCCACTGAGAAACCTTTCACAGGCATCCAGCGCAGCTTCCAGCCGTGTATGAACAATATCTACTGGAGCGCAAAACAAAAACTCTAAACTCAATAACAAAAAGTTAAAATTTCAGTCGTTAAAGAAGCGAAATTTCTCAGCTGATGCATTTGAAAATGAAGTCTTACAGTCCCACCCCCTTCCGATAGCAAGCTTTGCCTAGCCGTCGCGCTCTGGTCATCGGCGAAGGATTTAGAGCAGGATTAATGTGTAATATGTTTTGTTTTGTTATTGATTAATTTTTTTTAATTAATGACATTTCAGTGAGCTCTGGTTAATCTTGCATCTCACATACGAAGCGCGCATATCCGAAGTAATGAAAAGCTTGTTTGTTGTGTTTGTTTGTTTGGGTTTTTTTTTTCAAGACGAAATCTGTTAACCTTTGATGCCATTGACAGACATTGCAGCTTTGCCTTCAAACTACTTTTTTGGATTCAGTGACGTAATTATCAGCTACGGTCAGTACTTCGGTCAAAAGAGAAATACAGCCTTTTTTTCACTCAATGTCTCAGTTTTTAGTGTCAGTTTTACGTGGAAGTGTCGTTGCGGATTAATCCATATACGCTACACCCGCACCTGCTAAGCCTTGAGCTCGCAGTGTGCAGGGTTGACAGTGAGATGACTGAATCAGTGAATAACTAAAATGAAACGTTTATAGGAGAGGGTCACAGGGACAGAACTTGTCTGGCTGTTATCCCAGCGCACTGGTCAGGCTTTGAGAGAGAGAGAGAGAGAGAGAGAGAGAAAAGAGAGAGAGAGAGGAGAGAAGAGCATTCAGTGTGTATATTTTTGCTGGTGAAAAATAACGCAAACAAGTATTGTGGAAAATGAAAAGAACGCAAAAAAAAACCAAAAAAAAAGAAAGAAAGAAAATTCACAATCTCACAATCTCAGCGTCTGTTCAAGTGTCGGTGCGTGTGCGTGTGCGTGTGCGTGTGTGTGTGCGTGTGTGTGCGTGTGTGTGTGTGTGTGCGTGTGTGTGTGTGTGTGCGTGTGTGTGTGCGCGCGCGTGCATACGTGCATGCGTGCGCGCACGCGCGCCTGTATGTGCGTATTATGTGTGTGCACGCGCGATTAAACGCTTTTTGGCTGCGAATATTGAACCGGGGGAAAATATGAAATTAAAGTGATATGCCGATGAAAATAGACTGTCAGAAAGGAAGAAACAGAAAACCAAAACAGAATCAGGCATTTACTTTGGGGGGTAAAAATAAATGCTGATAGAACTTCCGATCAGGGGGAGGGAGGGGAACGAATGAGGTTGGGGGAGGGGGTGGAGGGGTGGTTATTCAGAGGCAGGGGGTGGGTGAGGTGAGGGCGGGGGGGGGGGGGGGGAGGGGGGGAGAGAGAGAGAAATGTGCGTCTTGTTGGCAGGGTGAAGAAAAGCTGTCAGGGGGAGACTGATTCAATTAAAGAAAGTGGCCCATTTTGACGGCTAAAGAGGGTGTGCAGACCTCTCCTCTCTCTCCCCTCTCTCTCTCTCTCTCTCTCTCTCTCTCTCTCTCTCTCTCTCTCTCTCTCTCTTTCCTCTCGCATCCTCCAACCCCTTCTTGTCCCCTGTGCCCTTTTTACCACATGCTCATCGGCAACAGATACAACGCATATGCACTGACTGAGCCATACATAAACGCACACTCGCACGCACGCACGCACGCGCGCGCGCGCGCACACACACACACACACACACACACACACACACACACACACACACACACACACACACACACGCTCAGAGAGAGAGAGAGAGAGAGAGAGAGGAGAGAGAGAGAGAGAAGAGGAAGAGGGGAGCGAGAGCGACAGCGAGAGAGAGAGAGAGAGGGAGAGAGAGAGAGAGAGAGAGAGAGAGAGAGAGAGAGAGAGACAGAGAGAGAGACAAAGACAAGAAAAGACAAAATTCTTTATTTACGAGGATAATAGATAAGCACTGACGCGCTTTTTTACATCCAGTCCTCACCTGAGTAGAGAGAGAGAGAGAGGAGAGAGAGAGAGAGAGAGAGAGAGAGAGAGAGAGAGGAGAGAGATCTGATCATTTCTAACCTCTGTTACAATTTTCTTT